>JAMPIV010021615.1:420000-462951 GCA_024509875.1 Oreohelix idahoensis
GATTATATGAGTGATCTCTCTTGATATTGATGCGGCGGATGGATATTGAATTCATGTCAGTTCTTATTTGTTCGGGCCAGAAAATAGATTAATTTTGCTTGTTATGTTTATGGCCTGAATTCATGTGTACTACTTGTCTAGTGCAAGAAGATTCAGTCGTATATTGTATATGTTTGTATGTTCAGGTCGGACTATATTCTTTCTGCCGGAATTTGGCGCAGGTATTCGTAGTCCTACTGGGTTGTGATGAGTTCCGAGAATGTCGCCGGGAATGGCTGAGTGTTTTTCGAGGGCTGGTACTGTTTAAGGTTTAAAAGTGATTTGTGGATGTTTTTCCAGGAGTTTATGTCTCTGCAAGAGTCTATTTGTCAGAGATCCTCCTCATATACCTTATTGTGTGATTCGGACTCCAGGTAATGCCAGACCCTATTTTTGATGATCTCGAGTCGGTTAGACCTAGATGGAACATTGTGCTTCGTATCTCTAGGGTCGTTCTTGTATCGACGAAGATGACAGGCTTTCCTACAGCAGTCATGTCTACATGAAGCAACTTGATTCCTGTGGAGCTGTATGGAAAACTTTATGAAATTACTTATATGCGCATTCTGCATTAACTTTGGCTTATATCTACCCTTCTGCTGAGTGAGTGAGCGACTACTCAAGAAGGCGGCCATGTTGTATTCCTGTCATCATTTTTTGATCACTGTCAAGAGAACAGATTATGCATCTTACTATCGGGCAGTGGTATAGAGATCTTGTTATGAGGTGAAAACCCACTATCGTGGTGTATTCCTATTATACAAACATTGGACATTTTTCAGCTTAAGAACTTAGCCAAGAAATGAAGGTTCGTCCAATGAACTCTTTGTATGTTTACCGATCCTCATTGACGCGTTCAGTCAGTAGAGGATACGGCGATTATTTACCAGAACAGTGAATGCTACCTTAGGTTGAATGATATTTCAATGCTACATGAAAGTATGATTCACGATTCAAATACCCAATGAATTTATGTCAACATGTACCCATGACTGTTTCCGTAATGTCCAAGAGTATGTGTCTATTAAATACAAGAAACGTACAACAGTCTGCATCAGTGACTTCTAGCATGAGTGCATGAGTGTGTGATCACCAAGTTGTCAACTCTACAGTACCATTCTTCCATTCGCGTTACTGACAGTTACACTCACACTCTTTGTCAACATTCCTTGTCAAGGCTTCAATACATTACAGACAAGGTGACTTGTTGTCCACCACTGTGTTCGGGTTAGTTAGTTGACCATTACAACAACACAGTACACCGGCGGAAAAATTAAGCATGCTACAGTGATTGCTACAGTAGTGGCCAGTATTAACAACAGATTGCTACAGTGGTAGGCCAGATCCCTGGGGCTAACTACACAGTGGACATTGCCAGAGGTCAGCATGTGATAACCAGACCATCCCTGACGCCACATACGACACGCATGAACACCAGTGTACAAGTTTACAACGGGTCAGTCGATGTCAGCTTGACCTGTATTACCGATCGGATGCTATTTCTAGGTCAGCGCTTGTTGACAGTTTTTCGCTGTACAGACGGTATTATACAGGACAGTTGTATCAAGTGTATAAAATATCTGGATAAGTACTGTTGACATTTCTCATCGTACACAAGAAAGAAGTGATTGTTGATCCTGTACAGAAGAATTACAGTGTTGTAGAACATAAAGTGCATATTTCATCGTTGGATCTTCTAGTGTGCTCAAAAAAATTGAACAGTGTAATAGTTAGAAAACAAATCTATTACTCAATAAAGTGGTAGTTTAATTTGTTAAAACTGAGCATACAGTACAATACATTGCAACTGCAACACATTTCATTATATAATGTACACATTTATGATTTATATGTATTTATGTTTACATATTATTTGTTGTGTGTTAAGTTAGTTTGTATTCCGTGGGTTTAAGGTTGGGCGGCGACTGGTACAAGGTATACCGAGTGACATTGGTCTTGTACTAGTGTTCTATAGGGAGCAAATTTCTTAATTGGAATTTGCATGCAACATCTGTTGCAAATATCTGTTTAGCTGTGACGAAACTGTTCCTATTGTTGTTTTTGCAATATTTCTCTGTTCTTTAGTTTTGTTTTCATTTGTTTGCATTTGTTGGTCTACCCTTTTCTATCTTTGATTTCTATACAACATTTATGTTTATACACTGTGATGTCATTTGTTTTGTTTACTTCATTGCAGTTATCCTTATTATTTACTTCAGTTTTCTATTTAATTTAATTTGATTTCTGCAATTGTTTTCATATTGTCTTTTCTTGGTTGTCCTTGTTAATGTCTTTAGTTGACAGATAATATTGGAAATATATTTGAATATATTTATATTATAGTACAGAACAGTACTTAATTACTATTATTGGTACACAAGGAAGTATACAAGATCTTTGTAAGGCTTGTCTCCCAAAGTGATTGGGATAGGAAGATATTAATCTCCACAGGTACTCAAGTGATCATTTGTTACATGATAAACAAGATAACCATATAAGGTAAAATAAAGTGAAGTGGATATATAAGTCTATAACATAGACTTCTCTCCCATTAAAGTGGGATTAGGTAATTTATTTACTTTTTCAGGTTATTATTTCATTAAACAGAATGTCTACATTGGATTACTTTATTACACAAGGGAAATCCCTTGATAAGACTGGTAAAGATTTAGAAGAATGGACAGTTGCTCAATATGACAAAGCATTAGCTGCTGAAGAGAGAAAAGCTGCTGCTGCTGCTGAAGAGAGAAAAGCTGCTGCTGCTGCTGAGGAGAAAAAAACTGCTGCAGAAGAGAGAAAAGCTCTGGCTGAAGAGAAAAGATTAGAAAGAGAAGCTGAACAAAAGAAATTGCAGATACAGACTGAGGAAAAAAGATTCCACATGGAAATGAAAAAACAAATTAAAGCAGCAGAGGCTGAGCAAAAAAAATTAGACAGAGAAGCTGAGGAGAGAAAAGCAATAAGAGAACATGAATTTGAGTTAGAGAAATTAAGATTGACAAGTATGAGTAATGTTAATCAGGCATCTGGTGGTAATGGTAAACCCTTTAATTATAAGGTTAAGGTGCTAGCGTTCAACTCTGCCAGTGATGATATAACATTTTGGCTTTCTAGATTTGAACGTGCTTGTCGAGCTCATAATGTTGATAAATCACAGTATGTGAATCAGTTATCTGAAAATCTAAAAGGGGAGTCTCTGACTAAGTTATGTTTGGTTGAAGAGGCCGACAAGGATAATTATGATGCTATTAGGGCAGCTTTGATAAAGAGATATCAGCTATCAGAGGAAGGTTATCGTCTTTTGTTTAAATCAATGAGACCTGAGGTAGGTGTAGAATTCTCAGAATTCGTTGCAAAAGCACGACTTACACTTTCACGATGGATTGAATTATCCAAAATAGAGAAAACATTTGATGCTCTTACGGATTTATTACTAAGAGACAAGATCATGTCTTCAGTGAATAAACAATTCCTAGAATTTTTACATGAGCGTAAACCAAGTACAGTAAAACAAATGGAAGAATATTGTGACCAGTATGCCAC
Source organism: Oreohelix idahoensis (assembly GCA_024509875.1). Classification (NCBI taxonomy): domain Eukaryota; kingdom Metazoa; phylum Mollusca; class Gastropoda; order Stylommatophora; family Oreohelicidae; genus Oreohelix; species Oreohelix idahoensis. The sequence goes on from JAMPIV010021615.1 coordinate 423,583, forward strand.
AGCACACCCTGACTTGATTCTTAGCAACACTAACATTAAGGAGGGTATGCCAGTTGCTTCAGCAACAGAATACAATCATAATTACTCACACAAGTCCCAAGGAGCTCAAGATAAATCTCACAAAAAGATTAATTGGAATAATTATCAAAGCCAAGGTAACCACTCAAATCAAGGTTCTTCTTTGAAGAACTGGAATCGGGCTGACAGTCCTAGATACAGGGGCGCCCATAATTACAGAAATTTCCGCAAAGGGAGTAACTATAGGAACTACCAGGGTTCTTCATGGAAACAACAAAACCAACATCACAGGGATACTCATTATAATGAGTATGATGATTACGATCATGAACATTATGATCCAAACCCAAATAGGGGTTATAACAGAGGAAATAATAATTACAGAGGCAATTATAACCGAGGTAGATCACAACACAAAAGACATGGTAAATCTCATTACCAGGCTAACTCTGCACAACAAGAGTTTCATGAAGCCGATAATCAAAATAATGATAGGAAGGACTCTAATAATGTAGGATGTTCTGCTTTCGATTTTGATAGAGCATCTCAGTGTTCCCAATGCAAAACATTATTCGATCCAACCACAGTTTCTACTTTAAGCTGTGGTCATCCTCTTCCCGCTCTCCCTGCGTCAGTCGCGCATAATGGAAGAGGTGCTCTTGTCTTCAATAGAAGTCTAGTAGATGGTACTCCGGTATCAATTCTTTTCGATTCGGGATGCACTACCATTGGAGTGAGGCAGTCACTCGTAGATCCTTCTCGAGCCACGGGAAAAGTAATCAAATGCGTAACATTTGGTGGCACATTGGAGAAGTACTCCACTGCCATTATCAATATTGCTACTCCTTTCTTTACAGGAGATGTGCAAGCATGTCTTCTACCGAATCCGATCGCTGATCTCATCATCGGTCGCATTCATGAAGTGAAAGAATGCACTCCACAACAAATTTCTGATTGGGAAAATAATAATATGCAATCTGCTAATGCAGTAGTCACTAGGGCTCAAGCTCTTAACATGCCTCAATCTTCACCTTCTTAAGATAATGATGCGCAGATCCAAGATGATCCCTTGGAGATTTCCCATGATTCCTTTATAAAACAGCAGGAAGATGATCCTACTCTAAATAAATTCTTTACTCTGGCAACAAAAGGTGATCCGAATAAGGATACAAATCGTAAATCTTGGATTACGATGAGGAATGGCTTTCTTGTACGTATGGTACAAGACTCCGCTAAATCCATTCATTCTCAAATTCTTGTGCCCAAAAATATGAGAGTTAAAATCTTACAGCACGCTCATGATTTTCAGTGTGCTGGACATATGGGTTTTTCCCGTACTAAATCTAGAGTTCTTGCGTCTTTCTTTTGGCCTGCTGTGAATAAGGACATTCGGATCTATTGTCGATCTTGTAAAGTATGTCAAGAGGTTAAATCCAGAGGTCCACGCCATGCTGCACCTATTCAGGCTGCAGACATTCCCGTTCGACCATTTCAAAAAATGGCGATAGACATCATTGGGCCATTTAAGATAAAGTCTGCTAGAGGACACCAATTTATCTTGACGTGAGTTGACATGTGCACACGTTGGCCAGAGGCTGTTCCTCTAAAGAGCATAACTACTGCTGATATTTCAGATGCTCTTTGGCTAATATTTTCTCGTCTGGGATTTCCAGCAGAAATATTATCAGACCATGGTACCCAACTCATATCGGATACCATGTCTCAAGTGATGTCGACTCTAAAGATAGAGAGATCTCTGAGTAGTATTTATCATCCTATGTCCAATGGGATGGTAGAACGTCTGAATAGAACTCTGAAAAACCTACTAGGTAAGATAACTGAGGATCATCCTCAGGATTGGGACAGGGTTTTACCCGCGGCTCTCTTTGCATATAGAGAGGTCGCCAACGAACATACAGGATTTTCTCCCTTTGAACTTGTCTTCGGCGCGAAACCGCGAGGTCCTATGTCCTTACTTCATGATCTCATAACTGCAGACAATATTGTCGATGACACAAAATCCTCTTACGAATATGTCATTGCACTTAGACATAAGATTATTGAAGCATGCAAATTGGCAACCGCTTTTTCGGAATTTGCGAAACAGAAGGCAAGAGAATTTGCCAATAAGAAGAGATGCTTGCGACAACTTTGTCCAGGTGAAAAAGCATTTGTCTTGCTACCTTGTAGGGAAAACAGACTTCTTGTTTCTTGGAAAGGTCCGTACGATGTAATATCAAAAGTTTCCGATGTTGACTATATCGTCGATATTGACGGGAAGCATAAAACCTTCCACATCAACATGCTCACGGAATTCCATGAACGTCCAGATTATTTACAACCTGTTTTCCAGGCAACGAACGATTCTCCAGTCCAACATGGACATTACTCATCACTGTCAGTAATACAGGATGAGGAAACGAGTTTCTCGGATGTAAATCTACCTTTTCCAATGATTCCGCTTCACTCTAATGAATCATGGAAAGATGTTGCGATTTCTCCCGAATTATCTCCAGGAGAGCAGAAACAAGTTTCTACTATGTTAGAACAATTTCAGGATGTCCTTACTGACATTCCTGGTCAAACTGATGTCATTCAACATGACATTATTCTTACTGACCATAATCCTATAAGAGTCAGACCGTATCCTATCCCGATACATTTTCAAGCACAGGTAGAGAAAGAGTTGGATGAGATGATAGAGTTAAAAATTATTGAACCATCCACATCAGCATATTCTTCGCCGATGGTTATTGTACGAAAAAAAGACAATAACATACGTCTCTGCGTTGATTATCGCAAATTGAACCAAGTGACGAAATTTGATGCTGAACCTATGCCTTTACTAGAAGAGCTACTTACTAGACTATTGAATTCCCATTTCTTTACTAAACTTGATTTGTCTAAGGGATATTGGCAAGTTCCTCTATCCGAACACGCCAAACCGTTTACTGCTTTTTCGACGCCTAGGGGTCTATTCCAATGGAATTTCATGCCTTTCGGCCTAATGAACGCCCCTGCAACATTCGTACGCATGATGCGTCGAATCCTATTTCATTGCTCAGATGTCATTGCATATCTTGATGACATCTGTCTTTTCAGTGATACTTGGGAAGATCACTATAACGGGTTAAACGAACTATTGTCTATCTTACGCGAGAATAACCTAACAGCGAAACCATCTAAAGCTTGTATTGGTTTTAGCGAAATATCTTTCTTAGGTCACCGTGTTGGTCATGGTTTCCTAAAAACAGAAGACCATAATACAAGTAAGATACTTAACATTTCTATTCCTAAGACTAAAAAGCAAGTGCGAAGTCTCTTAGGTCTAATACAATTTTATGGACGATTCATTCCGAATCTGTCCTCCATTATGTCACTTCTTTCTTCCTTGCTAAAGAAAGGGTCTCCTAATATAGTCCATTGGACTCAAGAATGTCAATCCTCTTTGGATAAGGTTAAAACTATGTTTTCTACTTCACCTATCTTGGTATTACCTACTAAGGATAAGACATTTATTCTTCGTAGTGACGCTTCATCCACAGGGATTGGAGCGGCACTAATGCAAGAGTACTCTGGAACTCTGCATCCTGTGATGTATATTTCTCGAAAACTAAATGCCGCAGAGAAGAATTACTCGGTCCTAGACCGTGAATTATTGGCTATGGTTTGGTCAATCCTTAAACTGCAAAGATTTCTTCTTGGCGCGCAATTCATTGTGGAAACTGACCAGAAAGCTCTTACGGCTATTCAGAGTAAAAATCTGAAGAGCGCGAGATCAACGCGATACGCGATTGCTCTGCAGCCTTTTCATTTTTCGGTGCGAGCTATCCGTGGGTCAGAAAATGTGATGGCAGACATTTTGTCTAGATGCCCACATGATTCATAACTGTTAGATTATATGTCTAACTTTGCTACAGTTTTTCCTATGTTGAAATGTGTACACATATGTAATATATCATATATTGATTGTAGCACTACTTAGCGGTTCATTGATGTTTATTCACCGCTGATCTTTCAATGTTTTTTTCGTCTTTGATGATCATGATGTTAAGATATCTAAGATGAATTTTTTGGATAAACTGATGTAGAAAGTGTGGCATTGCCAGTATTGTAGTAGGCGTTGGTGACACCTCTCTGGAAATATTTATACTTAGAGAAATACTTTCTCTAAGATCATGAGATATATTCTCACGTTACATTTGTTTGGAATGCTTATCATCTGCGCATTGTCATTGGTGCGTTGTGAGCCTATTGTATGTTGCTCCTAGTTGTATTTCAAAAAAAAAGTACCATTTTTTTCCCGGGGGGCGTGGTAATTTGTTGCGTGCATATTTTGACGCACATATTACAAAAATACGATATGGCTATTTAATATGGAAAATATATATTTGCATTTATTTGTGTATGAAAATGCTTCCTTTGGTGAAGCTAGGTAATCCATGATTGATTTACACTTTTGATTATATGAGTGATCTCTCTTGATATTGATGCGGCGGATGGATATTGAATTCATGTCAGTTCTTATTTGTTCGGGCCAGAAAATAGATTAATTTTGCTTGTTATGTTTATGGCCTGAATTCATGTGTACTACTTGTCTAGTGCAAGAAGATTCAGTCGTATATTGTAAATGTTTGTATGTTCAGGTCGGACTATATTCTTTCTGCCGGAATTTGGCGCAGGTATTCGTAGTCCTACTGGGTTGTGATGAGTTCCGAGAATGTCGCCGGGAATGGCTGAGTGTTTTTCGAGGGCTGGTACTGTTTAAGGTTTAAAAGTGATTTGTGGATGTTTTTTCAGGAGAAGTTTATGTCTCTCCAAGAGTCTATTTGTCAGAGATCCTCCTCATATACCTTATTGTGTGATTCGGACTCCAGGTAATGCCAGACCCTATTTTTGATGATCTCGAGTCGGTTAGACCTAGATGGAACATTGTGCTTCGTATCTCTAGGGTCGTTCTTGTATCGACGAAGATGACAGGCTTTCCTACAGCAGTCATGTCTACATGAAGCAACTTGATTCCTGTGGAGCTGTATGGAAAACTTTATGAAATTACTTATATACGCATTCTGCATTAACTTTGGCTTATATCTACCCTTCTGCTGAGTGAGTGAGCGACTACTCAAGAAGGCGGTCATGTTGTATTCCTGTCATCATTTTTTGATCACTGTCAAGAGAACAGATTATGCATCTTACTATCGGGCAGTGGTATAGAGATCTTGTTATGAGGTGAAAACCCACTATCGTGGTGTATTCCTATTATACAAACATTGGACATTTTTCAGCTTAAGAACTTAGCCAAGAAATGAAGGTTCGTCCAATGAACTCTTTGTATGTTTACCGATCCTCATTGACGCGTTCAGTCAGTAGAGGATACGGCGATTATTTACCAGAACAGTGAATGCTACCGTAGGTTGAATGATATTTCAATGCTACATGAAAGTATGATTCACGGTTCAAATACCCAATGAATTTATGTCAACATGTACCCATGACTGTTTCCGTAATGTCCAAGAGTATGTGTCTATTAAATACAAGAAACGTACAACAGTCTGCATCAGTGACTTCTAGCATGAGTGCATGAGTGTGTGATCACCAAGTTGTCAACTCTACAGTACCATTCTTCCATTCGCGTTACTGACAGTTACACTCACACTCTTTGTCAACATTCCTTGTCAAGGCTTCAATACATTACAGACAAGGTGACTTGTTGTCCACCACTGTGTTCGGGTTAGTTAGTTGACCATTACAACAACACAGTACACCGGCGGAAAAATTCAGCATGCTACAGTGATTGCTACAGTAGTGGCCAGTAAAAACAACAGATTGTTACACAGACGTAGACTTTCTAGAGTATTCCCGATTAGTCGCCAAACGCAAAATGTGGGGACCAAGATTTCTGCTTGACTGAAGACACAGAATGAAGTTTAAAATCTCACATGTAATATCAGTAGCTAAATTTCTATTTAGCTTATTCCTCACTATTATCTTCTTAATAACTTATCAATCTGTGTTTAATTCTCATTTTAGATTGTATCGCATAAGGCGAAGATGATAGAGTTAATTATAATGAGCATGAAAGTGCGTGACTCAGTCAGTTTGTATTAATGGTCTACTAATCTATGTTAAGGCGAAATATATTAACTGTAAACTGCTTCTTTACATAATAGACATTAAACTATATGACAGGAATCATCTGCGACTCAACTCTCTATTAAAATATAGAAGTAACAAAAACAAATATTAAATTTCCAATGAGGCTAATTTCAAAAGGCCATCACAAATTATGAAAAAGGCAAATTTTACATGATTTTTCCAAAGTCGGCAAACATTTCTTCGCTGTTGCGAAACTGCGTGAAAAGAGTCTTAGAATTTATCCTACATTTTGAAATGAGATTAAGAATCATGGCTATCGCTCTGGAACTCTACATGCAAAACGATGGCTGTCAAACGTAATGAGTTCTTTTGAGCGTTACTTTATGTTCTCTCATATCCAATCTGTAACAATTTTAGATCGATACTATAACTTCACCCTTCATCCACAAATATATGTCTATCCTTGCATGTGTTATGTCTGAGAGCTGGTTTACGATGCCAGACCAGTCCCGACGAGCTAATAGTACTATAATCTAGTCATTTATCTCCTCCGCCAACTCCATCAAAATCAAACGTACATAGTTTAAACAGATGAACTCCCGTATAGCCAAATAAGCCATTCTAAACGTTGACAATAATATCTAATGAAGCAAAACGAGTTTGAGGAAAATGTTTCATCAGAGTGCCAGAATGGGAACGATTAAAGTTTAAAAAAAATGAATGTTGTGATTAAGAACGATGATGGTGAAAAGGGGGGGGGGGGGGGGGGAAGAGAGGAAGAGATCGAGATGAGAAAACAAAATCTTGACGAGAAAAGAAAAATCAGGAATAACATCAAAGACGAGAGAATAAAAATTGAGGACGACAATGGAAAATGTAAACATTTACAATAGAATAGCACCACCTTATGACAAGTCACATTTGTAGAGGGAGGTGGTAGACATCTATTGGCTTCTTCAGTGCCCACTCACCTTCATTCTGTACTTGCACATGTTGACAGTAAACCGGTTAAGTAGCCAAAATAACTCGACTTTAATATTGAAATACCTTTACGATTTAGTTGTCGTCCTATTTATATACAGGTAAAGTAAACTTGTCTGATTGTTTTCCAGAATGTCCGATGGGACGTTACGGAACCGGCTGTTTATTAAACTGCTCCGATAAATGTGATCGTGCATTATGTCAACTTGAGACGGGGGAATGTTTGGAGTGCGTTGGAGTTCGTATAGGTCCTTATTGTGAAGGTAAGGTATTTGTGGCGTTATAAATGGTATGTTCATAAAATTTGGCAAGTAAGTGTCTAGTAGGTATAACGCCAACAGTAAATCATCAAATAAATGCTCCAGTGACAAATACGATACAAACTTTATTGTCGATACATTACTCCAATATAATAGATGTTCATCACGTTAACACACTTGAATAGTGTCCACACATAGGACTTATGCAGTCAATATATAATTCAAGAAACGAACTGTTCTGTCCGTCTTACGTCCGCACGGAAGTCGTTTAACATAACATTATTGAAATCATGAATGAATCAAGTAGAGCTCAAAATATACTTCCTGTCAATAAATATTTCATCTACCAATCACACACATTGCTAATTCCTCATGAAGTAGAATCATACAGCAGACATAGAATATAATCCAAGAAACTACACATCCCACTTAGCCATTCCGGCTAAATACATTGCTCTGTAAGTTATCTCCCTTTTCACGCACATTCCCGTGACACTCTAGTTGAACACCGCAGCGTTTCAAAATAACGAAACATTGAGGTGCACAAAAAGATGTATAACATTATTCCCCCCCCCCCCCCCTCAAGAGAAAACTACTGGTTTTCCAAGAAGGGTGGCCAACAATGTATTTTGGAACTCTCTCATGACCATCTAAGTCATGTTATATATATAGTTATGTTAATGACTGAAGTCAATAATAATAATAATAATAATCAACACATTATGTCAATAATAACCTAAGTGTAGTAGTGGACCTAATGCAATATATTTAAAAAATAATTACCAATACAGTTCACTAATTTACTAAAATGTTCTCTTGTAAGTAAATAGAGAAAATCTGTGAATGAAACTAAATGTTCTTGCAGTAATCACGAGTTTCACCATTAGCATAGTTCCGAAATAGTAAGGTTCATAAGTACGCACTCAGTGTAACTATCACTCTGTGTATTATGTTCATGTCACATTACTGTTCTAATCATGTATAACACATCTGGATAATGTGTCAGCCAAAACATTCCTGCTACCTGTTATAGGAAAATTCTTATAATCATAAGATTGTAGAAAGAGAGCATATCTGGCTACATGCTGATTTGGGAACTTGGCAGTTTGCAAATATGTCAATGCCTTGTGGTCAGTTTGCAGGACAAACTGTGCACCCAGTAAGTAGCGCTGAAGCAATTCCCTTTCAATGGTGGGGTACCTGGATTCTGTCGAACTCAGTTTTTGGCTAACATATAAAACTGGATGAATAGCTCCGTGAAAGTCTTGCATCAGGCACCCGCCAATTCCTTCCGAAGATGCGTCAGTCCAGAGAATGAATGGTAAACGCATGTTAGGCAATCTTAAAATAGGTGCGTTAGGAAAACAATATTTAATGTGGTGTAATGCTGTGTCGCAATCTTCATTCCATAGGACTTTACTAGGAGAGCCCCTTCTAGTTAAAGAGGATACAACTGACGTGATGGACGAAAAATTTGGTGTAAACTTATGATAGAAATTCACCAAACCATGAAGACTACGAACTTGCTTCTTTGTTGTCGGTCTAGAGAGGTTTAGGATACGTGACACAGTAGTATCCTCAGGTTTCAGACAGCCGTGACCGACTCTGTGTCCTAAGAAGGTAATTTCTTGAAATCACATCTGAATTTTGGAGGGTTTTGCTGTGCGATTATGTAAGCGTAGAGTTTGGAGCAATGACCTGAGACCAGCAATTTGTTCCTCCCTTGAATTGTGAAAGAGACCTATATCATCAATGTAGGTGATGACATCAGATCTATTGGACAAAATCATCCTCATCATACGCACGAAAGTAGCTGGCGCATTCACCAGACCAAAGCACATGTAGTTCCGCTGAAACAACCCTCTAGATGTGGAAAAAGCTGTGAAAGGTTTTGACTCTTCTGTGAGTGGAATTTGCCAATACCCTTTTGACAAATCCAATTTACTGAAATAAGTAGGCTCAGAGAGTTGGGACAGTAAGTCTTCCAGCACCGGCATGGGTTCAGCATCAGTAATTGTAATACTGCTAAGTCGCCGAAAGTCTATGCAAATTCGAACTGATTTATCCTTCTTCCTAATGACGACCATTGGAAAAGCGTAGGGTGAATTCGATGGTGATATGATGTTAAGTTGGCGAAAGTGCAATGGAATTGGATATGGTCGTAGTCTGATAGGGTAACCATCTCTAAGTTTAATAGAATGAGAAATGATATTTGTTCGTCCAGGAATGTCAGTAAGTACATCTGGAAAAGACTGTAAGAGACTTCGAACTTTATCTTGACGATCATAAGAAAGTTCAGTGCATATGGAAACATCTTTCCACGACTCTGTAGGTTGAAGAGGAATGAGTGGTAAATATAAAGGAACATCATGGAAAGAAGTTTGTTCTTCGTTAATAACCGCGATAGAAGCAAGCCGACCTGTAGGTTCCAGGACAGAATCAAAGACTAACTGTAAATTATCAGGTCTTGAATAACATTTTTGAAGCATATTTATGTAAAAATGTTTTATTTTTCCCTTTTACCTCAATGACATAATCCACATCTGTTCTTTTAGAAATCACCCTGTACGGGCCACGCCACGAGATTAATAAACAATTTTCCTTTTGTGGTAATAGCACATAGACTTCATCTCCAGGTGCTAATGTTCGTAACTTCCTATGTCGGTTGTAAAATGAACGTGCTTTTTCTTTTGCCAACTTCGATGATTCCGTTGCGAACTGACATGCGTCGATTAGTCTCTCTCTAAGATCCACTACGTACTGATATGAAGATTTCACCTCTGGATCTTTCTCCAACCCGAGCAGTAATTGTTTGAAAATGGACATCGGTCCTCGAGGTTTTGCCCTATAAATCAATTCAAATGGTGAAAATCCTGTTTGCTCATTCAGTACCTCCCTATAAGCAAACAGTACTGCGGGCAGTAATCTATCCCAATCCTCAGGATGCTTGTCAGATACTTTTCCTAGCAGTTGCTTTAATATGGAATTTAGACGCTCTACCATGCCATTTGACATCGGATGTTAAATTGAACTCAGAGATCTTTCAATCGAAAATAAGCTCATCACCTTAGACATTGCCTCAGATACAAACTGTGTGCCTCTATCGGATAATATCTCCTCTGGAAACCCCAAGCAACCAAAAATGAGGAAAAGTGCATCAGCTACGTCTTTAGTTGCAATATTCTTCAAAGGAATAGCTTGTGGCCACCTTGTGCACATATCAATGCACGTTAAGACATATTTATGGCCTCTGGCCGATGCGACTGACGGAGGACCAATAATATCGACTGCCATTTTAGAAAAGGGGCGCACAGAAACATCTGTTGCTTGAATGGCGCCATATGGTAAGCACCCTTACGCGCCACTCGTTGACATGTAACACACGAGCGACAAAATATGTTAATGTCTTTATTAATGCACGGCCAGTAAAAATGCGCTAAAATCCTATACTTTGTTCTCGCAATACCCATGTGACCTGCGCAATTTGCTTCGTATGCATGTCTTAAGACTAAAGGTCGATAAGGTGCGGACACAATTATATGTTTCTTGACTGTTGTGAAATCGTCGAAGTTTCGTATCAAGATATAATTTTTAATTTAGAACCAATATCTCGATGTTTTTGTACATTTAATATTTTCTGACGTTGCCAAATGAAAAAGTTTTGTCAATGTGGTATCTGTTTTTTGTATAGCACTAAATGATTCTTTACTTATCATGGTAAGCTGCATTTCATCATTGTTTATCCCATTTCCGCTCTGTGTTTGAGACCTTTGTTGTGCTCTAGTAATGACAGCATTTGTAGATATCACATGGTGACATTCCCAGTCTGAGATGCCTGTTTTGAGCAGTCCTTTATGCCAGTAATGTTCCCCAAAACAACATCCGAAATTGGATGATCGAGCATACAAACTGTAACCTTTCCTGTGAAAAACGGTGTATCAATAAAAACATCCGCCATGGGATAGTATTCTACTGTACCCCCGAAGGTTATACACTTAACTTTAGTACCTGTGAAACAAGATGGATCAATCAATGACTTTCTAACACCTACCGTGGTACATCCGGTATCCCTCAAGACTGAAACAAGTCTGTTATTGAGAAACCCTTTGTTAAAAGTAAAAGATCCTTTGCCATCATGTACTGCCAATGCAGGTAAAGGATGCCCACATAACAATCTTGAAGTTACATCTGACTTAAAAAGAGTCTCACATTCCGTGCAACATACCTCATTATGCAAGTCTGCACTGCACGCATTAGCGTGGTTGGTATTATTGTCCTGTTTGTTTTCCTTGTCAGGATTATTATCTTGACAGGCATTCGCATATTTTGCGTTCTATACTCCGTGAACGATTGAAGTAGTCATTACCATGGAAGTTTCTACCCCTGTTTCTTCTATTTTGTTGATTGTTAACATCTTTTGGACATGTACATCCGGGACAATGTTGAGAATTACGTGTATTAGTGTTTTGGTCTCTATAATAATTTCTATACTGACTGAGATCAGCTGTGAAGGTATCTATATCTATTAAGAGTAGTGTATTATAGATAACCTTACTTGCTACCACATATCTCTATATCTCAGTCAGAATTATTCTGGAATAGTGTGATGCTACGTTATGTGTCTAGGGTATGAGTATGGTGAAGTGTAAGTCACAACAACAGACAGATAAACAATTTAATTTAATCCACTACTCTTGACAACACTGTGACACTCACATACATATAACACTCTATGAGAATATCTTAAAGAAGTCACTCGTAACGTTTCAAATAACAATATGTATTCAGTGCTGTTAATAATGTATTTGTGTCCTGATTCAAATACAAAGGAACCAGGAATCACAATCAATTTTAATTACAAGTTATGTACAGAATGTATTAATATGAATCTGGTAGTGACATATATTATTACAAATATCCTATGTGTGTCAGTTGTGTAATAGTAGTATGAGGTAATACTGGTTTGGTTTTGTTCAAGCTCTGTTGGTAGTTGTCATCATGACTTCAATAGTTTGTCTTAAGGAAATTAGTATTGGAGATGTTCTCAGTTCCTGATATTAAGACAATTAATTTCCCCTCTTAATATTATTTTTTACTAAGTCATTTCAAGATGAGGGGATATAATGTTGAGCTCAGCTGGCCAATTCGCTTATCTGGCGTGATGGCGGCAGGAAAGGACTCCTCTGCTCGAATTCTCCTCTGGGCTCAGGAGACACCTCACTGATAGCTAAAAGACCAAGGAGTATGCTGTCCGACTCTGGATTCAGCAAAGCTCTGACCAGGTGCTGCTCACTACCATCAAGACCACGGTCCCTGAAATCAAGAAGGATGTACCTTCTACTTCATAACTAACTTAAACTCTCTTGTTACACTGATCACAACACAGCACAAACATTGAGTTCAGAGCCTTAGGCCAACTGTCAGCTTCATTTGAAATACTTTATTCCAGTATTACCCTTCTTAATGGTTACTACGCCTCTGCAATTCCAGCATTATTTCTTTCTATTCAATCATCCAGGTGTCAGTGTACTGTTTGGCCATTCCATGCCGTTTTACTTCTCTCCGACACCCTCTGTTCAGGCTGGAGCATTACAGGCTTTACCTCACGTTGGCCACTGAACTACACATATATATACAGGCATAAATCAACAATTCACATTCAATTTTCATTAAAAGATATTGAATGGTTCAAGCTTACCACAATTCATACGAATAAACACAGATACGTTGATTAGCAATGAATTCTGGCACAAACTGGCACAAATTCCCATCTGCTTATCTTCCAGGCTTTTATTTAGCCAAATATAAGCTGGCTTCAACGCACTGATGCTTTATCAATCTTATTTAAACAAGTGGTTTCGAACTAACGCTCCCAAGTGTGTATATCAGCGAGTCTGACCAATGAGCCCCGTTTCGACAAGTGTTTGAAAAAATGTTACCTTTCCCCGTTTCCCCTAACAACCAAGATAGTATTTATAGCCCGACCAATCGTGGTTAGGCTTTCATTTGTTGCGCTCCAATCAATTTGGAGTTTACATGGTAGGCTATTTCTGTAACGTAAATTTTTTTTCAAACACGTTAAAAAAAAATCTTATGAGCAGAAATGATTTTATGCTGTCAGGCACCCCCAATATTTTATTTTGGGTATAATTTATTAATTCCTGGACTATTTGCGTAACGTTTTACATATTATTTGTCAGCAAGCCCTAAGGAACCCAAAAATACTAATTTAAAGGAGCTACGTGGCTGCGTTCAAAATATGCAATTTCTTCTACCTCCTGTTTCGAAGATGTGCTGTCTGGGTACTGTTATGTTTTCAACCGTAAACCCATCTAATGTTATCTTTTCTAATAAGAGTTTTTTTTATGATTTATAAACCTAACTCTGGGAAAGGGTAGTGTATTTTATCACTGTCCGTCTGAAAAAAAATTAGTGCATGTAGACTTACACGCGTGATGGCAGCATTTGTGTATCGCGCGCGACGCGTGTTGCATGCGTTCCTGATTTTCAGCCCTCCCCTCTCTCTTTATCCTTTTGTCCATCTGTTCGTTCGTTTTGGTAACGCAGTATAATTAATGTTAGGATTAATTTAGGTCATTACGCAGTACGTCTCAATGTTTTTCTTAGAAATGCAGCACACGTTTCATTGAAGAAGGCGGGTAATAATACAGTAAGCTTTTATATCAACGTGAAAGCGTTACAATTTGCAGACGAAGCAGAAAACAAGGGGGATTTCGAGTACATTCTTTGTGACAGCACTGTTATTTTCCCATTGCTCTTCTCTTTATTAATTTTATTTGTTAGGCTTTATATTTACCTAATAATTTATATATGTGGATTAGAATATTTCACGACACCTCCCCTCTTAAAACAGACATTATATGTCAGTCCTTTATTCTATATACACATAGAGAAATTTATTATTATTTCTGGGGTTTACGGTGATTCTCATCACACGGATGGCGGCTTAAAAAATCCGCTCCCAAATTGGTTTTTCCAGATATATACTCAATGCTAAAATTATATGGAGCCAGAAGCAAAGACCATCGGAGTAACCTAGAGTTCTCATGCTTAGCCTGTGCTAAAAACGATAAAGGTTTGTGATCTGTTTGCAACTTAAATGCCTTCCCATATAGATAAATATTGAATTTCTTTATTGCCCATATTACTGCAAGACATTCTTTTTCGCTAGTTGAGTAGTTGATTTCAGCTTTATTCAACTTTCTGCTAGCATATGCCACTGGGCTTAATTCCCCATCCAATGCATCTGATTTCTGTAGTAGAGTTGCACCTAACCCAATATTACTTGCATCCGTCCTTACTATGAATTCTTGACTTAAGTCAGGTAATTTCAAAATGGGTTTACTTGTGAGCTTTTCCTTCAATTCTTGGTAAGTCATTTCACATTGTGGTGTCCATGTAATGCGATCTGGATGTCCTTTACGTGTCAATTCAGTTAACGGTGCACATATGGAATTAAAGTTTTTGATATACTTCTGGTAGAAACCACATAAGGAGACAAAGGATCTCACGTCCTTCTTGGTTTGTGGTCTCGGGGCTTTCTGTAGTTTCTCTAAATTCTTTGGGTCAGGGGTCATGTTTCCCTGATAAACTGTGTGTCCCAAAAATTCCAATTCTTTACATCCAACGCAACATTTGGTTGGTCGGGCTGTTAAATTTGCCTCCCTAAGTCGAGTAAACAGCATGTTCAGAGAGTCAATGTGTTCCTCAAATGTTTCTGTTGCTATAAGGATATCATCCATAAAATTTGTTATACAGGGATTATTCAGAGGATCCAATAATTTTCTCATCATTCTAGAGAAGACACTAGGCGCATTCTTCAATCCAAATGGCAATCTATTAAACTCATAGTGTCCTTCTGAGGTACTAAAAGCTAGGTATGGTCTAACCTCAGGCTTTACTGGAATCTGATAGTATCCTTTACTCAGATCCACTTTTGAGAAATATTTAGCTTTATTTAGCCTGGCAAACAGCTGATTTGTATCCGGCAATGGATCCACCTGTCCTTCTGTAATAGCATTCAGTCTCCTGTAATCTATACAGAGTCTATGTTCTCCAGAGGGCTTCCTTAAGAGTACAACACCGGAACTATACGAAGACTCACTGTGCGAAATAATTCCTTCCTTCAACAGATAGTCTATCTCTTCCTTCAAAGCTTTCTCCTTAGCAAACGGAATCGAATATGGTTTCATACAGACAGGTGTGGGGTCTATCAGTTTCATATCATATTCCAATAGGTTTGTATGCCCTGGTCGGTCTGTTAACACCTCTGCATGATTATTTAGAACCTGTTGCACTCTCTCTTTCTGAGTTTTCGTTAAATGTGTACTGATTTTCACCTGTGCTGCTGTCTCACAAGGGTGTAATGGATATTCAAATGATGAAAGTGGTTCCTTTTTTCATCTCCATGGCGATGGACAAGGTCAACAAGTGTGTCTCTTCCTGATGTTCTCTTTCCAAATATTTCTTCAGGAGATTCACATGATAGATTTTTTCTTTCCCCTTCTTATCTATCTTATAATTTGTTCTAGACACCTTCTCTAAAACTGTATATGGACCCTGCCATCCAATTTGTAACTTATTCTGACTCCCAGGCAAAAGAAGCAGTACCTTCTCTCCCACAGCCAAATTTCTGTCTTTCGCCTTCCTGTTATAATAGGCAGCATGTTTCTTCCTGGCTTGTTTCAAATTTTCATTGGCAAGTTTCCAGCCAGTTTTCAACCGAGTGGTCAGCTCATTCACATATTGGTATGAAGATGTAATGTTTTCCTCTGCCTTTTCATCAGTCCACGTTCTTAGCAAAGCTACATATGGACCTTTAATTGTGTGGACCTATTTGTCCATGCACCGGTATGGTCTCTTCCACTCGAAGCTTTATAGTGATGATTTTTCCTCCCAGAATTATCATTCACAAAACGACCGCTACCAATTTTTCTTTTCTTGGGGCTTTCTCCCCACTTAAAATTCTTGATGAGAGATTTCCTCTCTACATCTTCTTCCTCCAGTTTGTTTAAGTCCGATTGAGGGATTTTCGGCTTATCCTGGGGTAAGACATCTTTTTGCACTCTCCGCATAGTGGCCATTGTAAAACAGTTAAGTGAAGCTTGTCCGTGAAAAGGGGCTTCCCATTCCATTTGGTCCACTTTATCAAATCTATTTCTCTTTTTATTGTCAGGCCTAATTTTGCCTCGGGGCGTGTCCAGGTCCTGATCCATGTTCCCACTTGTGGGTGTTCCCTCATGTGCTATGCTACACCTTTCTACAAAATTTTCAATGTCCCATCTTGCTTTGGGCCAATAATAATTGTGAGCCACCTTTTGAATGATGGTACCTATCTTCTCATGGTCCCCATCTGGTTTCACATGTAGGCTCCTTATTAAGTCTGCCCTATATCTTTTTGGAAGAACCAGCTGTCCGTGACCATTGGATCTAGCTCCAGTCTTCCTATACATCAACTTGTTTTTCATGTAAAAATCTCCCTTGCCTGGAGTTGTATGACAAGTTGACAATTTTCTGAAACAATGCTTGAGTGTTTTATCCCCAGCCTGTGCCTTCCTCATCTCTTCTGGAGTGGTATCCAACATAATATCCTCCTCCTGTCTTGAGGTCGACCTGACCTGAAGGGTTGCCATATACACAGGTTTCCTTCTGCAATGGTCAGTGTCATGATTGTCCATCTGACAATTCTTACACCACCTTTTTCCTTGGTTGAAAGATTTTCTTTCATCATATTTCCTTTCATCGAATTGTGGGAATTTATTTTTATTTTCATACCGTGGCCTATCAATTTGGTGCTTACCTTTGTTTTGATCCCTAGGATCAAATTTATTAAAGTTCTGTGGTGCCCTAAAGTTGTCCACCTGTTTCTTTTTATTACCTGTTACCTCTGCTTGAGCTGCTTGATACCTTTCAGCAACATTTAGCAACTCACCCAGCCTCTCTGCACCTTGTTCCATGAGAAACTTTCTCAGGTCTGGAGCCATGGACTCTCTTAATTGCTCTATAAGGACCATTTCCTTAAGATCTTGGGTTTTCCCCAGAGAAGTCCATTTCTCCAAGTATGTCTCTATGCGTGCAGAGAACTGGTGATAGGTTTCACCTGACAGTAGTTTAGCATTCCTAAATTTTTTCCTGTAAAACTCTGCATTCTTTTCATACCTTAACAAAAGAGCCTGCTTTAGCATGTCATAATTTTCCTGATCACCTCTGCTCATTTTTGCAAAAACTTCATAAGCTGCCCCACGAAGTCCCTGAGATAACTTTAAGCTCCACCTTTCTCTCTCTAACCCATACGTGGTAGCTAATAGTTCATACCTATTTATATAGCTCTCAATATCATCGTCTTTTTCAACAAAATGATCTAAATGAAAATTCATAGCTGAGGTTGAGGCTCCTTGAGTAACCGTAGCATCAGAGGCAAAGGGACTGGCACCATTTTCAGGAACATGGCCTTGAAACTCAAACTCCCTTAGTCGTAACTCATGTTCCCTTTGTAATCTCTTCTCCTCCTTTTCTGCTTCCCTTTCTGCAGCTAATCTCTTCTCTTCCCTTTCTGCAGCTAATTTCTTCTCTTCCCTTTCTGCAGCTAATTTCTTCTCTTCCCTTTCTGCAGCTTGTCTTCTTTCCTCGGCTTCCAATGCTTTAGCCTCTTTGTCAGCCTCAATCTGCAACCTCTTAGTCTCAGCCTCAGCTTGCAACCTCTTAGTCTCAGCCTCAGCTTCAAATTGTAACTTCTTAATTTCCCTGTCAGCCTCTAACTTTCTTTCGGCTTCAAACCTTCTTTCTTCGCGTTCAATAAATTTGTCACATTCCGTAGTAACATAGGCAACCATAACTTGCCCATCTAATCCTAACTCTTTTGCAGTCTGTACAGCAGCAGATCGAAACTTGGCCAGGTCCGCCATTGTCTATCAGGTAAATTTCTACAATGTCTAACCAACAATTCAATTTCTAAGTATATCTAATGGACAACACAGGCACCGTGAGCTCAACCTTATTTAATTCCACCCAAGGATACCTTTTAATTCTTATATTCCCTGAAGTGAATTACCCCCAATATTTTTAATAGTTAAAGATTCAAAATCCCAAGAGCGAGACCCCAATATATGTGGTGAAGTGGGATGTTATAAATATTTATAGGGGACTTAGTGTACTGACTGAGATCAGCTGTGAAGGTATCTATATCTATTAAGAGTAGTGTATTATAGATAACCTTACTTGCTACCACATATCTCTATATCTCAGTCAGAATTATTCTGGAATAGTGTGATGCTACGTTATGTGTCTAGGGTATGAGTATGGTGAAGTGTAAGTCACAACAACAGACAGATAAACAATTTAATTTAATCCACTACTCTTGACAACACTGTGACACTCACATACATATAACACTCTATGAGAATATCTTAAAGAAGTCACTCGTAACGTTTCAAATAACAATATGTATTCAGTGCTGTTAATAATGTATTTGTGTCCTGATTCAAATACAAAGGAACCAGGAATCACAATCAATTTTAATTACAAGTTATGTACAGAATGTATTAATATGAATCTGGTAGTGACATATATTATTACAAATATCCTATGTGTGTCAGTTGTGTAATAGTAGTAGTATGAGGTAATACTGGTTTGGTTTTGTTCAAGCTCTGTTGGTAGTTGTCATCATGACTTCAATAGTTTGTCTTAAGGAAATTAGTATTGGAGATGTTCTCAGTTCCTGATATTAAGACAATTAATTTCCCCTCTTAATATTATTTTTACTAAGTCATTTCAAGATGAGGGGATATAATGTTGAGCTCAGCTGGCCAATTCGCTTATCTGGCGTGATGGCGGCAGGAAAGGACTCCTCTGCTCGAATTCTCCTCTGGGCTCAGGAGACACCTCACTGATAGCTAAAAGACCAAGGAGTATGCTGTCCGACTCTGGATTCAGCAAAGCTCTGACCAGGTGCTGCTCACTACCATCAAGACCACGGTCCCTGAAATCAAGAAGGATGTACCTTCTACTTCATAACTAACTTAAACTCTCTTGTTACACTGATCACAACACAGCACAAACATTGAGTTCAGAGCCTTAGGCCAACTGTCAGCTTCATTTGAAATACTTTATTCCAGTATTACCCTTCTTAATGGTTACTACGCCTCTGCAATTCCAGCATTATTTCTTTCTATTCAATCATCCAGGTGTCAGTGTACTGTTTGGCCATTCCATGCCGTTTTACTTCTCTCCGACACCCTCTGTTCAGGCTGGAGCATTACAGGCTTTACCTCACGTTGGCCACTGAACTACACATATATATACAGGCATAAATCAACAATTCACATTCAATTTTCATTAAAAGATATTGAATGGTTCAAGCTTACCACAATTCATACGAATAAACACAGATACGTTGATTAGCAATGAATTCTGGCACAAACTGGCACAAATTCCCATCTGCTTATCTTCCAGGCTTTTATTTAGCCAAATATAAGCTGGCTTCAACGCACTGATGCTTTATCAATCTTATTTAAACAAGTGGTTTCGAACTAACGCTCCCAAGTGTGTATATCAGCGAGTCTGACCAATGAGCCCCGTTTCGACAAGTGTTTGAAAAAATGTTACCTTTCCCCGTTTCCCCTAACAACCAAGATAGTATTTATAGCCCGACCAATCGTGGTTAGGCTTTCATTTGTTGCGCTCCAATCAATTTGGAGTTTACATGGTAGGCTATTTCTGTAACGTAAATTTTTTTCAAACACGTTAAAAAAAAATCTTATGAGCAGAAATGATTTTATGCTGTCAGGCACCCCCAATATTTTATTTTGGGTATAATTTATTAATTCCTGGACTATTTGCGTAACGTTTTTACATATTATTTGTCAGCAAGCCCTAAGGAACCCAAAAATACTAATTTAAAAGAGCTACGTGGCTGCGTTCAAAATATGCAATTTCTTCTACCTCCTGTTTCGAAGATGTGCTGTCTGGGTACTGTTATGTTTTCAACCGTAAACCCATCTAATGTTATCTTTTCTAATAAGAGTTTTTTTATGATTTATAAACCTAACTCTGGGAAAGGGTAGTGTATTTTATCACTGTCCGTCTGAAAAAAAATTAGTGCATGTAGACTTACACGCGTGATGGCAGCATTTGTGTATCGCGCGACGCGTGTTGCATGCGTTCCTGATTTTCAGCCCTCCCCTCTCTCTTTATCCTTTTGTCCATCTGTTCGTTCGTTTTGGTAACGCAGTATAATTAATGTTAGGATTAATTTAGGTCATTACGCAGTACGTCTCAATGTTTTTCTTAGAAATGCAGCACACGTTTCATTGAAGAAGGCGGGTAATAATACAGTAAGCTTTTATATCAACGTGAAAGCGTTACAATTTGCAGACGAAGCAGAAAACAAGGGGGATTTCGAGTACATTCTTTGTGACAGCACTGTTATTTTCCCATTGCTCTTCTCTTTATTAATTTTATTTGTTAGGCTTTATATTTACCTAATAATTTATATATGTGGATTAGAATATTTCACGACAACTATCATAATAACGGTGGAAATCCCTCCGGTGTGGAGATTGGTGGCGCATAAAGTTATAGCGCCCTCGAAATGATCTAGTATTTCAATCGAAATTCCTATCCATGCTTCGAGTTCGAGACCTAGTATTATCCGTATGCATGAGCCGAGCGGAGCACACAGGTTGCGCCTCCTTAGCATTAGTGTTACCGACTGTCTTACCAGGATGTGCCGTCATGAATTGGCTTCCTAATGATTCCATCGTTGTAAGAGAATCAGGTTTCTGTTCTTGTAAGTAGGCACGAAATTCTGGACTTATAGATAATAAGACCTTATCCCTCAGCACTAGAACCATTAACCCCTCGAAAGTGTGATCAATTTTTGCCAATTCCCCCAACGATTGAAACACATCTTAATCGATGAGATGAATTCTCCGAAATCCTTGTTAGTTTCTGGTATCAATTTCTTCAGACGTTGGCGATAGCCTTCCTCATCAAAATGTTATTTTCTTAACAAGAGTGTTCTGACTGCGTCATAGTTTCTTCTATTCGCTTCGTCAAAAGTGTACACCGCTGTTAATGAGTCCCCTGTCAAATAGGATTCTAAACGAATTGCCCATGATGCTCTTGGAATATTAAATTCCATGCATAATGATTCACAACGGTGTAGGAAGCATGACACGTCATCTACCGCTGGAGAAAAATTCGGTAGCCGGAACTTAAAATTAGCTGTGTGGTCCTTCTTCTCAGACCCAGAATTTCCAAGATTCCTTAAGTTTTCTTGTTGCTGTAGTTTTAATTTCTCAAGCTCTATAGCTGCTATTTTCTGTTCATGTTCCAATTCGGCTAATCTTATTCTTTCTTCAGATAATTTAATGTTCTCTTCTCCTTCTCGAGTTTTCTCTTCTCTCTCCTGTGCCCTCTCGTCTCTAGCAATATCGTCTAATCTTCTTTTTTCTCCTTTTTTCTTCTTTTTCTTCAGCCACACACAATTGCGTCAATGCAAACTCTTCCAAAATCTGTCCTTCTTTTCCTAGGGTTTGTCCTATCTTGATAAAATACTCTAAGGTAGCCATTCTTCCTATTAATGTTTATTCTCACTTATACAATCGTCAATTACTACTGGTTCCTTGAACCGAAATTATAAATACTTTAAGTATGAAGTACCAGAAATCGTACTCATGAAATCATCATAAGGATTGGAGTAAGAACAGTACAAACAAAGAGGATATATGACAATAGTGGAAGCAAAAAAAATGTAGATAATGAAAGAACACCAAATGCTATAAAAATAAAATAATCGCTACCACTATACAGTGAAAAGATAAAGACGCAAACACCATTAGTATATGTATCAACTAAATGATAGTAAGATGGGAGCAGCAAGTTACAAACAATAATGTTGAAGAACTAAATATAAAAAACAGTCAACAACCACGAACTACAATCATAAACATGACATCACAACTAAGACAAAAATTGGGTATAATAAATTTGAAGTGAGCGCTCTAATACACAGCAATTTTCGCTGAGCCTCACTTAAAAAGAATTGTATGCTGGCCTTCCAGACTCTTTGATTTTGAGATCGTCCTTAGAGGTATTCCAAAATCACCAGAAAAAAAAAAACATAGAAAGATATAACCTATATAGACATAAAGAAGGAGCTCAACCATGTAAATTACAGGAAGGACTTATGCCACAAAACATCAAACCACTTATCTTATTTATGTCCTCCTCCCGGACCGACGCATCACAGTTGCAATACACGATGGTGGCTCCTTTCTTTGACTGTCTCTGTTGTAGACCACACTCTTAGTTAAGGCACTATTGATTGAAGACTGTGGGCATTTTCCCTGCTGCTGAGTAGAACTTAAAATATGGAGAATTTACTTTTAATGCAGTTTTTCATACAGTTCTCGAAACACAATGTCACTATGTTCTGCAATCTGTCTCGAAATAAATATTTCATCTAGCAATCACACACATTGCTAATTCCTCATGAAGTAGAATCATACAGCAGATATAGAATATAATCTAAGAAACTACACATTCCACTTAGCCATTCCGGCTGAATACACTGCTATGTAAGTTATCTCCCTTTTCACGCACATTCCCGTGACACTCTAGTTGAACACCGCTGCGTTTCAAAATAACGAAACATTGAGGTGCACAAAAAGATGTGTAACAGTATTGTTACAACTGTGTCGTCAGTATTAAGGTGAAGTAAAATATATATTATTTCATAGTGGAGTCTCTTCCATGGCTGTATACCACTCCACCTATGTCCCAGTCTTGACATATGGATGCGAATCATGGGCAATGACTACAACCCATAAAAGCCAATTCCAAACCTCAGAAATGAGGCATCTGAGGAAGGTGGTTGAAGTAACAAGAAGAGACATGGTCCGCAACCAGACGATACGCCAAATCCTAAAATCCCACCCCCTGCATACCCAAGTAGAACAGTCCCAACTAAGATGGTTTGGCCATGTCTGCAGAACGGGAGAAGATCGGCCACCACGACAAGCATGGGAAACAAAGAGCCAGGAATCCAGACCCACAGGACGACCCAGAGTCCGTTGGGATGACAACATTAGACAATCTTTGAAGGACCGAGGACTAGAATGGAACCAGGCCAGGAGGAAAACAGCCGATAGGATAGTCTGGCGCTCTCTCTTCCAAACCTCTACACCTCACGGTAGAAGGAGAATGACTAAGTAAGTAAGTAAGTCTCTTTCACTGAATTCAGTATCCCAGTTTGTAGAATGTGAGCGTTTTTGCATCAAAGCGTTGCCAAATGTTTCTTTCTTACTCATCTACACAAGTAATGCACTTAGTTGGAAAATTACACATTTAGAGACAAAATAAGCAGAGGTTTTTTTTCTTTAAACAAATAAATATCTACATAAAATAAGAATGATGACGTTATAGGTATGTGTATTACCGCGCTCCTGCAGTGTCGTCAAGTACGGGTCACTCTTCTTCAACCTTGTCATCATCACATAGCATCGATATACCTCACCATCATTTTCCAGTTTTACGATCATTTATTATCGTTTGGTCACACACACACACACCACACAGCGCTTGTCCTGCCAAAACATGACGGGCGCGAACAATTGTACGATGCATGGAGAAATGTCGATCACTCGAAAACAATAAAATGCGACGCTGAGTCGGCGCCATTCGAACATTTCTACACTCAGATGAGGTTTGGGGCTTTTTCTGTTACGGGATCTAAGGGCAGAAGCTAAGGTCGTGGAGAAACAGAACTCTTTCCAGAATTAACTAGAAAACGCTGTCCAGTGAAAAGCATTTGCATTCCCTTCTTCTTGTCCCTATCTCGAATAGGTCTTTATTCTTTCTTAACGGGCCAATTTCTAGAGACATTCTACCTAATATCTCATAGGCTATTCCTGGCAAAAACTACTGTCGTAGTTACCCCAATACTCACCACACGACAACGAAACTATCGATAAAGCAATCACCAGCCCGTGCAGTGGTGGTTCATGAATCATCATTCTATACGCTGAGATTGCCAGCCTCAAATGACGTTGAAATCCAATAGCGAGCTTCACACACTAAAATTCACATGGTAATATATATATATATATATATATATATATATATATATATATATATATATATATATATATATATATATATATATATATATATATATATATATATATATATATATGTATGTTAGTTCATGTGTGTTACGGTATATGATATTAACGCCGTCTGCTAAAGGTTACCAGACGTGCAATTGTAAAAGGGTTAAGGCATTTAATATATTGCGATAGATGTTTCAATTAATGAACGCTTTAGACACGATCGATTATGACGTGTATAGCGTTGTTTAGGACACAGTCGGTAACTAAGAAACGCTACCCTTTTCACATTGACCGTCAAGCTGTTAAGACGCGTATGACTTTCCTTCCAATGTTGGGCATGGTATTGCCATACAGATATATTTTATGCAAGTACGGACATGGGTCAGTCCATTGCTATTACGAAGATTTGAAATGATTAAAGGTCAGTACGAAGTGAAAATTAAGGAGGGATGAATTACAGTCCATAGTATTTGATTTTGCCAGACTCATAGACTCACTGTCGGCCGTTGGAAACCCCAACCGCGCGTGCATACAGCTATGACAATCTGCATACAGTAATTTGATTATTGGACAAGGACTGATAGGATATCTACATATCTATGCCATATATTTTCAAGTTATAATATGTACCTTTGTGATCAACATGCATGAATCGTCTTGACGTGTAATCTGTATTAAATAATTGTGGACTCAATGGAACCGACTTGTCACATCAATCGTATTCCAAGGTTCAATTATTATTCAGAATCTTCCACCCCTGCATTCGCGTAATCTTACATAGAAGGCACGATACACGATCACTCAAGGATATCAAGAAGATAAAACAATGGCCAGAATTTATAACTACTTTATTGACATTATATGGAACATTGTTCAGAGCTAACCAAACCACTACTTGCAACAGACCACTTGCAACAGTGGTGGCCAGTGTGGGGATCGACAAAAAAATTTCTGAATGACTTTCGAATGAAATGTTTACGATCAAGTTACGATCACGTGATGTGCTGAATTATGACCTATGACGCAGTACTCAGTCTAATGCCTAACAACGCGACGTCACTGAAATTCGTGTAGGTGAAACTATCGGAGAAAAACTGAAGTCGTTCTTTTAAGCCTAACCAAGGGAAAAATAAGTCATTTGAAGCAGACACAAGAAATGGACTACAGGAGCAGGCAGTCAAGGGCATTAGCCTAGCTGTTGACGACCTATAGCACTGACCGAAGCAACGGGAAAGATAAGTCTAGCTGTTTAAATTGTCGTCATTGCAAAACCGTAATACTGAGTCCATTTCGCTTTGATTAGGCATGTCTATGTATTTTCATGTATATATGTTAAATTTGTTTTCCATCGTATGTATTTGTTGTTAATTCGTGGGCCGGTTGGAGAGGGAACTGAAATCTCTGGGAATGTCGCGAACAGCTGACCACCTAGATTTCAGTCGTTCTTAGGGAACTTAAACGATTGCATTTTTGGAAGCCCATTGAGGTTGCCATTGGACAGTCTGTCCAAATCTGCTACCGTTTGACAATTTGCGTTAGCTGTACTGTCCCGTAGATAATTGGTGTATTTTATTCGTATTCAGTTAATAATTTTGTTCAGTTCTGTACCATGTTCGTTACTATTTCGTCCATTCTCCTCTGACTATCATTTATTTTATGATTATTAAATTTTCGTCCGTTATGAGTCCTGTGACGTCATCATTTTTCGCAGTCATTTTTATTTTTTGTGTACTTTGAATATTAAGTTGACCTCGGGTCAGACCATGACCTTTCATTTGGTCTGTGACATTTCCGCTTATTTTATTTAGTTCATAAATTCATTTTTAATTGTGAAAATGTCTTGTTTGCGTCTTGACATTGTTTGTACCCTTTAGTTGCATCATTGCTTGTCTGTCCTCATGATATATATTTATATTACATTAATAATATGCTATTATATGCAATAATACACTTGTAATCTAATTTAATTAATTTTTTCTGAAATTTAAGGGTAATATGGGACATTGCATAATTATGCAGTGATAGTCCAAGAAAGTAGCACTACAATTTATCATAGATGCCTAGGGCATAATAATATAATATATATATTGACAACATAAATAATCTTATAGCTACCTTTGAGGTAATAGACCCATTGTATATTATTTAATATACTTTTCTGGTACTAAGAGAGTGACTTAGTACATTGAACAATATAATTACTAGGAATTATACCCAACATTATTGGATATTGAGGTTAATTGGGTGATATAATTACATTCTCAAGAACTTCGTCAGTTTGCTGAATCAGAACTCGAAAAATATGAAAGAAAGGAAGAAGAGAAAAAGGCTGCATTAAAGAAAGAGGAAGAGGAACAAAAGGCAGCATTAAAGAAAGAGGAAGAGGAACAAAAGGCAGCATTAAAGAAAGAGGAAGCAGAACTTGAGATGAAGCAAATTGCCAAGGAAAATAGGTTGAGAGAGATTGCTCAACGTGAAAGAGAAGAGCAAAGAGCAATCTCCAGGCAGGAAGAAGAGAATAAATTGAAACGAGAGGAAATTATTTTACAACAAGAAATGGAATTGGCGCGTATTAAATTGGAGACAGCAAGATTACAAGCACAAAATGCTGATGCAAACCAGAATAATAACGCACAAAATGGATCATCATCCAGCCAGCCTAAACACTTCTACAACTTTAAACTACCCATTTTCAACTTGAACGTCGACGACCTTCATCGTTCCTGGCACGTTTTGAACAGACTTGCAAAACAAACCATTTGCCTGAAGAGTCATGGGTACTCAAGTTAAATGAATTCTTGGTTGGAGAACCACTGACAGCTTCTCAAAATGCTGACCCATCAATAGCTAATAACTACGGTGCTATTAAGTCCTTGCTTTTACGAAGATTTCACCTGGACGAGGAACACTGTAGGTTGAAATTTAAGGGAATTCTACCTGAATCTCCAAGGGATTTTGCAGGATTCATTGCGAATATACGCAATACATTTAACAGATGGGTTGAACTGGCAGAAGTCAACAAATCATACGACAAATTAGTTGATTTACTACTACGAGATAAGGTATTATCTTCAGTTAGCCAGCCATTTTTTGCATATTTGCAGGAGCGTAAACCAGGTACTATGGATGAGTTAGAAAAAATTTCTTTAAACTACTGTTCGGCACACCCGAATGCAACCATTTCTAACTCCTCATTAAGAGAACCTCTACCTGTGGCGTCTAATATGGCCTACAATCACAATAACAAACAAAGACATCACAGTGTAGACAGAAGCAGGTTCCAAAGAAATCACAATGTTAACTTTCAGAAGGGACATAATAATGATTTCAACAATAAAAATGAGTTCAACAGAGGTAGATCACGAGATAGAAATTATTCACCTCAAACAAACTACCACAATGGTCAACATAACACTCATTATAATCGATCACATACTCCCAATAATAATAGTAACTGGAATGGTAATAATCATGGCTCGAGACATCGAGATAATAGTTACTATAGAGGACGACTAGATAATTCTAACAATTATACTCGGAATCGATCTCATTCTCGGGGATCATCTCATTACAACCATAATACAGGGGCGGCAGTTACAAATAATACTACCCCTATAACTCAGGTTCCACTTGACAATAATACAACACAGTCTTCTGCTGCATGTTTTGCTATTAATTATAATGTGGCAAATAGTTGCCAGCAATGCAATCTTATTTTCAGAAGGCGAAAGAAACAGTGCTTAACTGCGGACATATTATACCACAGGTAGGTCTTGCAGTCAACGATGGAACAGGCCTACTAATTTTTAACAGGGGATTAGTTAATGGATCCGTCGTCTCAGTATTGAGGGATTCGGGATCCACAACGATTGGTGTACGACAGTCGCTGGTACATCCCAGCTGTGCAACGGGGGAATATGTTCGTTGCATGACGTTTGGTGGAACAATAGAGTTTTACCCCACAGCTATTATTCATGTCAACACTCCTTTCTTCACAGGAAACGTAAAAGTATGTATGCTAAAAAAGCCTATAGCTGATTTGATGGTTGGTCGTATACACGGCAGTAAAGATTGTACTCCAGATGAGATTATAGAATGGGAGAAACATAACCTATGCACTGGAAACGCCGTGACGACTAGAGCACAGACTCAACTCATGGAGAAAGTTGATGATAATAAAATGGATGCAGACAACCAAGAGGAATTTGTAGTCAATTCACCTATTGACAGGGAAACATTTGCAACCAAACAAAAAGAGGATAAATCTTTAAAAAAATTTTTTACGTTGGTTGATAAAGTTGACAATCTATCCTCAGGTAATAATAACAAACATTGTTTTGTTATTAAAAATGGCATATTGATTAGATGTTTTCATGACAAATCACAAATGAAACAACAAGTTATGGTCCCATATACTTTTAGACGGTACATTCTTCAACATGCACATGACTCACATTGTGCTGGACATATGGGATATACTCGAACACGATCTCGAGTACTGTCTTCATTCTTTTGGCCAGGGGTGTCAAGAGATATTTCGCAGTATGTACGTTCCTGTACTACATGCCAAGAAGTGAAAGCACGTGCAGCTTTTCACACGGCGCCTATTCAGGCTTGCGATATCTCAGTGAGACCTTTTGACAAGATGGCAATAGACATTATTGGTCCATTGCTACCATCGGCCAGAGGACATAGATTCGTCCTTACGTGCATTGATTTGTGCACACGATGGCCGGAAGCTATCCCATTAAAGACCACCACTACCACAGATGTAGCTGATGCACTACATCTCATCTTTTCTAGAATAGGGTTTCCTAGAAAACTTTTATCAGACCATGGGTCACAGTTTATATCTGACACCATGAAGGAAGTCATGAAAACTTGGGACATTGATAGGAATTTAAGTAGTATTTATCATCCGATGAGTAATGGTGCGGTTGAAAGACTTAACCGTACACTTAAACAACTACTACATAAGGTTACTGCTAAGCACCCTCATGACTGGGACAGAGCACTCCCAGCTGTTCTATTTGCTTATCGGGAGGTACCGCATGAACAAACTGGCTTCTCTCCCTTTGAATTAGTTTTTGGTGCTTCCCCCAAGAGGTCCTATGGGACTAATAAAAGACTTATTAATTGACGACGAGATGACTCAGGACACTCAGTCATCTTACGAGTACGTGATTAATCTTCGGAAGAACATTATTGAGTCTTGCCAGTTGGCAACAGCTTCTTCTGAGGCTGCAAAAGCTAAGGCTCGATCTCTACAAAATAAGTCTCGACGATTACGCCAATTATTCCCAGGCGACGAGGCTTATGTATTACTTCCTCACAATAACAATAAATTATTGATATCTTGGAATGGTCCTTACAAAGTCATTGATAAAATTTCCGACGTCGATTACGTCTTAGATATCAAGGGACACAAAAAGATATTTCATATTAACATGCTCAAGCAATTTCATACACGTCCTGAACACTTACAGTCAATTTTTCATGAACTAGATGACAACACAGTATCCACTTGTCATTATACTAACTTATCTGTCATCCAGGAAGAAGAATCTTCTTTTCCTGAGGTACAGTTACCGTTACCTGTACCAGTAGTTCAACCTACTGAATCTTTGCGGGATGTAACCATCTCTTCAACGGTTACACCGCAACAGCGTCTACAGATTGCTAATCTATTACAATCTTATCCAGATGTGTTGACCGACGTTCCGGGTCGCACATCGGCTATCAGTCATGACATTACTCTCAATGACGATACACCTATTCGTGTACATCCCTAGTCTGTTCCTTTACATTTCCTTGCTAAAACTACTAAGGAACTTGAACAGATGTTGTCTCTGGGAATCATTGAGACTAGTAATTCGCCATTCTCTTCTCCATTAGTGATTGTCCGGAAGAAGGACAATAACATTAGACTATGTGTTGATTATAGAAAATTAAATGCTAAGACTATAGTTGACAGCGAACCACATCCACTTATCGACGACTTACTACCACGTCTATCCAACGCAACTATATTTAGTAAGATAGACTTAACTAAAGGTTATTGGCAGATACCACTGACCGAAAAGGCTAAGTACTACACCGCATTTTCCACGCCACAAGGTCTATACCAGTGGAACGTGATGCCTTTTGGGCTTGTTAATGCGCCAGCTACCTTCATTCGCCTGATGCGACAAATTTTATCAGGTAGACCAGACGTTATTACGGCTGAAACAAAGTATTCCACAGTCGACAAGGAACTTTTGTCTGTGATCTGGGCAATAACGAAGCTGGAGAAATTCTTACTCGGTGCCCCCTTTACCATACAGACGGACCAACGTGCGGTCGCATCCTTGCGTCGATCCAACCACAAAAGCCAAAAACTTGCCAGATATTCAATCATCCTACAGCCATTCGAGTTCTCCATTGAACACATACCTGGCACTGAAAATTGTGTGGCAGATGCGTTGTCACGTAATCCTATTGACGACGAATAATCAACATTGACACTCTTAAACTACATCAATCAGAACTACATTGGATTGAACGAAGTATCAACTATAAAGGAACTAACCTTGCCTTCAATTCAAACTTTATAAACACTATATGCATCACAGAATTGAACGACAAGACAATCAAGGTATATATACTTACATTCGAACTTCGTATAATATCCATACACGATATACGAATATCATTGAACAATCATGGAATAATATCTGACGACAAGTCGAACTTATTATCCTATGGACTCTTAATTCTTCGATGCAGTTATAAATGACATTTCTCTCCGACGTGGACATTTGAACACTTTTGCCTAAAAGAATTCATCAGGATCAAGACTACGGATGGATCATCATATCCTATACTAATTAATTAGTTAACTTAACTTCTTAATTGAATTATTATCAATAAAATGAAAAGTGAGAAGAACGAAATACTAAAAAGAAGAAATTATGAAAAGAGAAAATAAATCTCACACAAGTATTAGATTAATAATTTTTTTTTTAATGTACCTATACATTATTTAGTTAGTTAAATTAGATAGTTATTATTCACTAACACTTAACACACACAATTAAGTTAAAACTTATATTCGAATTTCTTTCTATTTCTTCTTACTTAGTTTGTCTTTTCTTCTCTCATAACATCGCATTACATTAGAACCTTAATAATTTAACTCTTAGTTTAATTAATTAATTTAATTTTAATTAGTCAAATTAATTCCTATATGACATACTAATACGACAGACCTTACTTTAATTTAATTTTATCATTCACTATTAACATTGGACATTTATTTAGTTGATATAATGACATGTATAATATTAATATATAATGTGATTTATCTTAGATGACTATGACAAATAGTTAGTTGACACGACCGCAACACGGTTCTACTCAGAACATCGTCGGCCATATGTCACAATTGTGTTAAATTTTTTTGAAAAATTGTTAAGTCGGATAGATATTGAAAAAAAATCTATCGATTTTTTTTTTCCCCGGTGTACAGGGAATTGTTACGGTATATGATATTAACGCCGTCTGCTAAAGGTTACCAGACGTGCAATTGTAAAAGGGTTAAGGCATTTAATATATTGCGATAGATGTTTCAATTAATGAACGCTTTAGACACGATCGATTATGACGTGTATAGCGTTGTTTAGGACACAGTCGGTAACTAAGAAACGCTACCCTTTTCACATTGACCGTCAAGCTGTTAAGACGCGTATGACTTTCCTTCCAATGTTGGGCATGGTATTGCCATACAGATATATTTTATGCAAGTACGGACATGGGTCAGTCCATTGCTATTACGAAGATTTGAAATGATTAAAGGTCAGTACGAAGTGAAAATTAAGGAGGGATGAATTACAGTCCATAGTATTTGATTTTGCCAGACTCATAGACTCACTGTCGGCCGTTGGAAACCCCAACCGCGCGTGCATACAGCTATGACAATCTGCATACAGTAATTTGATTATTGGACAAGGACTGATAGGATATCTACATATCTATGCCATATATTTTCAAGTTATAATATGTACCTTTGTGATCAACATGCATGAATCGTCTTGACGTGTAATCTGTATTAAATAATTGTGGACTCAATGGAACCGACTTGTCACATCAATCGTATTCCAAGGTTCAATTATTATTCAGAATCTTCCACCCCTGCATTCGCGTAATCTTACATAGAAGGCACGATACACGATCACTCAAGGATATCAAGAAGATAAAACAATGGCCAGAATTTATAACTACTTTATTGACATTATATGGAACATTGTTCAGAGCTAACCAAACCACTACTTGCAACAGACCACTTGCAACAATGTGTTAGTAGTGAAACAGAATGAAAAATGCACTACTTCCGCCAATCTTGGCTACAGACTTTTGCTCAGGTGAATAAAAGAAACGAGTCGGTCTTTTACACGCATGTGGGGGGTCTTTAATTTTACAATAGATTCCCTCTCTGACTCTTTGTGTTTCTTCAGTTTCCTAGTCCCGGTATTCTTATTAAAATGTAGAGATTTCCTGTGCTTGGTAAGTCTTATTTGGTTCTCCAAAAACAGGTCCGGTTAACAAAAAGGAATTATGAATCTAGTCTTCACTCTGGCGAAGTCTAATATTGTCTTGGCGAGCGTGAAATTTACAGTGAAATAAAACTGCGAAAATGATCAGACTATATTCCTAGCCTCCCACGCCTTCGTTTGATATGGAGTTAAATAAACGTTCCAATCATATTCAAACAGGGCGGGTGTGGTACTTTCAACATATTTCCGACATGGAACAATTTTGCAAAGGTCACCTCTCCCATAAATGGTAATATGATGTCCGATGACCTTGTGTACAAACTTACAGATAGATCGGGGAACTCACATAACAACATGTGTAAGCTGTAATACTTATTACTTTATTAGAAAGTAATGTTGTCATAACAAGTCGGCCTGGAAGCGATAATGTCATAAGTTCCGCATTGTGCACGGGTGATCCTGTGTTTAAGGTTTTAGCAAAGCATTGACGCGCCCTCGAGGCTGTGATGTATCATATCAGCCGCTTCTTGCAAATGTTTTAGCAAAGATGCAGGACACGCAGAGACGCAATGTCTAATCCCTCAGAGGGGTATACGAAGGAAAATTTAAAATATCTGCTACTTAGCAGAAAAATAACCAAGAAAGAATGAAAGGAAAGTGCGATAATTGACAGTACATAATAAAAATCAGTACCACAAATGTACCGATACTGCCGGAGAGAAACAAAGATCGATAGGGCCCATACACATCTTATGCTTTGAAAAATCACCGATTCGGGTTAGACTGTGTCCATCAACCAGTCTAACTTGAGTGAAAATATTCCAGCGATAGGAATTTCGCATCCGTTGCTGCTGTCGATTTAATACAACAAACACACTACACTAAGCATTTCTATGCAGCGATAGAGTGGTTCTAGGTATTTACTCTCATGGCATCTGCAGTCAAGGCAATTCATTGCCTTAAGCGTTTCCTTGTAGACTCTGGTAAACCGTGTGAGAGTGAGGACGTCTGAAACATAGGGATACATCCCCAAAGGTAAATCCGAAAAAAGTCTAAACTGACTGAGAAAAGATGAGATATGGTGGGCTGGGTCAAGCGTGACGCGCAACCCGTTTGCTGATGGAGCTGCAGGAATGATCTCTAAAAAAACACTGCAAGTGACAATGAGCTCTGAAGTAGTGGAATTATAAGTCGCCAGATTTATTCAGAAAAACAAAACCCAAGCTGGGTTCCAGGAAGGTGATCCAATAAAACTGGGATCTAACAAACAACTTATATCCACTAAAACTGGTATTCTGAGCAGGATTGTCATACGGACGACTTGAGGGGCTATAATGTGTCCAACCTTGTGGATATTTCTCTGCGAAAAACAGACAAACATATTACTCTATTAGCAACACGTGTAGTTGTCTATTATTCATTCTCCGCTGTACAAATAATGTCATACACACCAACTTTAACTTTCTTTCCGTTCCGTGAAAATATTTGACCTTAGTCCGCTTCGCTCATGTAATTGGATATTCCCTTTATTGATTGAAATGGTTCGCGCCACGAAGAGGCTCACAACCTTGGCCAAAGCCTTGGGTAATCCCAATGTTGCGCTTTTCCAGAGAAAAACATCGAAATGAAAACACCAGAAAAATAAGCGGCTGAGGGCTGTCACCTCAGAGCCGCATTTATTGTAAAGTCCAGTTAGGACTGAAGGGGTATAATTATTATAACAGTAATATAACTGCAGGCACATACACCATCAGGAAAAATCCAATTAGATTAACATAGTAGGGAATTTGGTTGGTAGCAAACTTAATAAAATATTAAATTACAGTAGCCCGTAAAAGTAACTTAAAAACTGGATTCCGCTTTACGCTAAGATCTTTTAAAAAGACGCAATGGCCGACCGCTGTGACCGCAAGATCTTTTAAAAGACGCTGATTTATTTCGTTGTTTTTTTCTATTTTAATATTTTATACTGCCCGGAATTTAACTCGAACGGAAAACACAAAACTGGGCAAATTTTCAACAAGGTTCAACGTCCTTTTATTTGCGTTTGAAGGGATTTTTTTTCACATTTTATCTTCATCTTTAATCGTGTTTTGTCGTATCGCCATAATGGCCGAAAAACACACAGGATATGTTACTAATATGTGAACAGTGAACAAACTGTGTGATCAACCATAACTTTCTTACTTTTTCTGTGTTTCTAAATGGATTACCTGCACAAAGAGAGCAGTGAAACTGTATTGTGATAACAATTTATGTTACAAGCCTTACGTAAGTCGAAAATTTTTGTTCAAAATTTCAAGTTATCTTTTCCGTGTACATGTTATCTGTTTATAATATAAACATAACATAAAATTAGCTAGAAAGGCTTAATATGGATTTATATTGTTCATCCAATGTACTTTAATTTGATATATAATATGTTATAACTTAACTCATGATTAGACACACATTGTCAGTAAACGTAAATTATGGTATGTGTTTTTTTGGAGCTTAAAAATAATTCCGTCCAAGAGCTTAAAATAATGACGCTACGGAAAGAGTTAAAGAAAATCAGTTAATCTTCAAAAGGCGCCCTAAGGGTCATATCTAAACCTATATAAGTTTAGAGAAAAAACATCTGGGCGGCTATTAGCTAATAAAGTCCTGCTTACCAATAAGGTTACTGAAAATCCTTATAAACATGGATCTAGTATAGTTTACTATATCGAACTCAATGGGTCTACAAGAACGAGAGCGTTGGTCACCTTCACTTTGCAATGCTTTCTCCCTCGTAACCGCTTTCCAGTGACTCAAATGACACGCAGATTTTGCCCCCACCAGAATGAAAGAGTTTAAATATACGGCACAAAAATAACGGCCTACGCCCGTGTATGGTTTTTTCCTCCCTAGAAATGACAATACTACGCACGGAATTACTCTTGCAGGAGCTTAAAATGAAGAAAATTGGCGGAGATAAAAATCACTGGAAATAGAGAGGTGGTACTAACAGCTAGAAAGTGACAGATAATCTCTTTCATTTCACGACAGTCACCGAAAATCACACATGAGGAGTATGAATTAATACACAAACTTGATTGTGAATAATTCTTGTGGTACATTATTTGTGGCTCGTTATTTTATCTCCAACAGAAAGTTTTCTTGTTTACTATAATCCCCCCCTATTTATTTGTGAAATAAAAAATGTCCCTTCATTATTCTACTGTTTATTACAC
The DNA here is from genome assembly GCA_024509875.1 of Oreohelix idahoensis. Taxonomy (NCBI): domain Eukaryota; kingdom Metazoa; phylum Mollusca; class Gastropoda; order Stylommatophora; family Oreohelicidae; genus Oreohelix; species Oreohelix idahoensis. The sequence goes on from JAMPIV010021615.1 coordinate 459,816, forward strand.
TTCATATATATTTAGCAGTTTCAATCATCGCTGCAGTGAAAATTTTTAAGATTATTGTGATATCTCCTTTATAAATATAAAAGTCTCCAACATTTCACTCACGGACGGCAGTGCCTGCTACAGATGTATATCTACATGTGAATACAATATTTAGAGGGACAGCAAACGACCAGTGACAAACAGGATGATTTAAGGTCAAGTTTCTGGGTGTGAAACAAGTCAGTCAGGGTAATTTGTTATTCTTGTTACCTAACAACAGCAAATATATGTTCTTTGTCTTATAGATTGCCCAACCGGTACTTATGGAGCTGAGTGCAGCTTAAACTGCTCTACAATACTGACATCCTCTAAAACAAATGCAACACAATGTAGATCAGCCAAACTCTGCAGTTGTAAGCCAGGCTATATTGGAACACTTTGTACAGGTTTTTACGTACTTACTTTTCTCAACTTTTATATTAAAAAAATGACAAGCTCTTTTAATTTTCAATATCTATCTATCTATCTATCTATCTATCTATCTATCTATCTATCTATCCATCTATCTATCTATCTATCTATCTATCTATCTATCTATCTATCTATCAACTATCTATCTATCTATCTATCTATCTATCTATCTATCTATCTATCTATCTATCTCTCTATCTATCTATCTATCTATCTATCTATCTATCTATCTATCTTCATAAATACTTGCAACCGACTTCAGGCCCAATCACGTTTCAAGCTGAGTTAAATAAACAGTCAGGAAATCCATTTTTATACCACCTTTCTTAGACAAACTTCAGCATTCTGAAAAGAAAGTTAAATGTACAAAACTCAGTTAAACCCGCTACATTCCCCCTTTATGACAGTTAATGAAATTATATAACAACCACATCATTATTGGCCTTATTCTAGATAATAGTCCTCATCAGGGCTTGACGGAATAAAGTAATCGAATACTGCGTTAAACGCCTACCAGCTTATTAGTGATTCACTAACTTTTATATATAATCAATGTATCGCTAACTGTTATTTTTCTATCGGCCTTTAAGATTGCCAAAGTATTATCCTCTCTCTCAAAACCTGGCTCCGTCAAGATAACAGTATTCTTAGTAACTATAGACCAATTTTTTCTTTTATCATCGCAATTTTCTAAACCACTAGAAAAACACATACATAAAGCAACACTACATTACCTAGTATAGCAATGACTATCTAATTGACAGTCAGTCAGGGGTCTCGACAAAAATCTATGCCACACAGCCTCTAACTAAGATGATAGACAACTTGCACCTAAAAACATAAATAACGATAACATATGTGGAGCAATCTTTATCAGACTTTAGGAAACATTTGATATGCTTAGATCACGCTGTATTTAAAAAAAAAATTAGAAACAAATTGAAAAAGTTAACTTTAAAACTGGTGACATTACTTAAATCATTTTCCTGTCTCCGGGACAGACAAGCAATAGTAGTGTGAGTACAAAAAACTTCTTGTCAAGCCCAACAATTATTGACACCGGTGTTCCTCAAGGTTCTATTCGGTCCTCTACTTTTTTCCATTTTACATAAAGACCTTCCACTAAAAAAATCGAGCACATCATCCTGCGACCTATTTGCCGATGACTTTGTACCATTTATACTAGTGATAAAATTGCAACACTCGCTAAAATATTATTACAAAGCGACACAGACTAATCTTCATTAAGTGAGCAATGAATAACTGCATGCAAATAAATATCACTAAAACAAAATGTATGATAATATCAACTAGACAAAAAAAAAGTTACAAAACTCGCCGAAAACAACACTTTCAGCTCATACATTGGAACCTCTTTAATTGAAAAATGTAAATGCAAAAAATAAAACAACAAGTGACTTCATAATTTGACCAACATTTAAGTTGGAAATTCGCATGTACAAGCACTGACCAAACAAACGGCACAAAAAGTTTACCAGTTAGCTAAAATCAAACATTTCCTAGATGAGGAGACACGAAAAATGTTCTATACATCCCAGATACAAACACATCTAGACTATTGTTCCACAATTTGGGATGGCTGCACCATGTCCAACACTAAAAGACTCTATTTCAATTACAGGGAAAACGTGCAGTGCGCCTAATTTCAGACAAAAACCTCACACAGTGTGTAGACGCATATACATATCTTAACATATTACCACTAAGAAGCGCCTTCTCTTCAACAAAGCCAAATTTATTCACAAAATCTTGTCACAGAATGCTCCAACGTATCTGTGGCCTATTTTCAAATACAGCGGAAGACGCAGTCAACGCTTAAATAAATTACACATGCCCAAGCCTAGGCTCGACTTATTCAAGAAAAGTTTAGCTTTTTTCTGCTGCTCATCTGTGAGGAATACACTACTTCCACACGTACTTAAAAAATACTCTTAGTCCCATATTCATTCAATCACAGACTTTCCTCAAATATAATCATGGGATTTGAGTGCAGATTATATGCCACCCTAATTTCCGTTATGTTCTTAAATAATTACGCTGTCACAACCTCAGGGGCGCATAACCATAAATAAATCACTTTTTCCATAATTAATTACATAACATCATATGTAGGTTTTAAAGATAATTTTGTCCTGTTTAGTATTAATTATGATAATGTACTGTAAATCTGTGTAACTGTTATTGTTCTGTTGCAATGTTGGGATTTTATTTTATTGTATTTTATTTTGTTATTTTATTATTTAAGTAATATTTAAGATACATGTGAGAATAAATGGATTCAGTATGGAAGCTATCTATCTATCTATATCTCGCTATCAGTATGTTTGTCTGTCTCTCTGTCTGTCTATCTATTTATGCTATCGAAACAGATGTTTTGTTTTTCTATCTGTGTGTCTCTGCCTGTCTGAGTGTCTGTCTGATCCTTTCTCTTTCCTGTTTCCCCAAGCCCAAATACTTGGGAGGGGAGTATATCAAAAAATTTTAAAAAAATAATAGGGGGGGGGGGGGGGGGGGGGGGGGGGGGGGGGGGGGGGGGAGTTGTGTGGTTGTGGGGCTACAAAAGGTTGAACACCCTCAATAAAAAAAAAATCTTATTTACTTAGGGGGGGAATACGTAATTAAAAGTGGGGGGGGATATGTATTAGTAAAAATACCGCTCTACCAA
>JAMPIV010021616.1:0-36646 GCA_024509875.1 Oreohelix idahoensis
AAGGTCTAGGATTTCCTCTACAGTTTTAAAAACAAGAGTTGATATATTAATCCTACTTTCTAAGAAGGAAAACATCATTTTGGCAACAAAACTTCAGTGTGCATTAAAAAAAAACACAAATGTGGGTGCAAAAATTATACCTGGCTATTCTCTCTATTGATCATTCACCTTCAGTGCTGAGTGCCACAGGACATTCTTTTCTTCCCTACAAACTGGCTGTCTTACACCTTCAGGCGCAAACATTAGGTACCCACACACACCGAGAATCCGTGGTTCTTTTTTTTAATAAAGCACTGTCAGATATAGGTTTCATCTAATCCAATGTATTCCGGGGAGCGTTTTCACTTTAACAACTATATATTTATAGGATTACTGTTTATGTCCACTTGAATCAGTTCATGGTAAGTAGAAATTTTAAATGTGCTCACAATGTCAGAATCTCGAGGTATCCAGTACTTAAGGAAAATGACAGGTTGGTAACTTCTCTCAATATAAAATTATTGGTCACACCATAATTGGTCAAACGTCGGAAATGTTACTGTTTGTAATTTCGCCACAGTGGGCTGAATGTTCATGAGATTTAGGGAAGTGAAAATTTATATAATCTGGCTCGATAGGCCCAGTAAAACATTAATTTAAGAGTCTTAAAGTTTCGTGAGATGGGTACTCTGGTCTCCTTCTGGATGCAAAACACAATGCCAGACAGGTTTTAACTTGTAACACCCCGTATTTAAGTACACAAATGTTTCTTCTAGGTTATTCTCTCATATATACTGAAATCGCTGGATAGAATTTTCTGCGGGGCTTGACCCAATTAACTGTATAAAAGAAAAAGAAACATACAAAACTTAATCATAATATTATACACACATCCTATCCTACCCTCGCGTAAAATATAATATTCACTTCGGTTTATTTTAACTTAAAATCAGAAACTATACGCTTAGAGCTTGTCTCATCGTTTTTAAAAACCAACTCCCGTGAAAATAAACCTGGTCATTTTAAAAAAATCATAATCATCATGAATTAGAAAAAACGTGTACATATACCGTAAATACATCAAATGATGAATCGGTGCATTTACTTAGGTAGTTAGTAATATATATACTCTGACTGGTTACAAGCAATTTAATTAAATGTTATTTATAGCATGAATGACTTTTTAGCTAGAAATTGTAATTTATTCTGCTATCCACTGTACAACACAGTAACTTAGAGAATTAGAATGACTGGCCTAACTGGCAAAAACACTCTGCATACAAAAATCTAGTGAAGATATAATTCGAACTAGCAATAAAACCACTCGACAATTACTAGATCAATAATATATTTACCTCACACAGAACTACTTACAGACTATTCTCCAACAGAAAACTGAGATTACACGTTAATAAAGTAAATCTAGAAACAAAGCTAGATATGTCTATAAACTGCGGAGAGTCTGAATGAGAAATGAAGTCTAAACTGCCTAGGGTTACTTAAATATAGGAAAGAAATACTCTAAAAATTAGCCCAGACTTACTACATATTAGCACCTACGTCCAGATATTACATATTTCCTGCTCATTCTGCGAAAATGAAAAGAATTCTTCTCACACTGAAACCGAAATCAGACTCAGGCAAATTGAGCGAACAGTCCTCTCTTAGAACTTGTTTAACATGATTTACCAGAACCGTGCGAGAGTTTCTCCGCTCGAGTAATTCACACTATTCTGCCTGCAGACTATGGTCATAAACGCAAAATATATGCGAGCGCGTCTTTGATCTCAAATCTTTCACAACCGTGAATAAATTAACTTATAGGTCGAAAACAGATCAGGGAAAAGTGATAGACAATGGTCTTTCATTATTAATCCCTGTCGAGGACGAAATAAACCCGATTCGATCTCTCATCAAGAACTTAGCTAACCCGCAATAAAATGTGTGTGATTTGATAAAATTAGAAAGGAAATGAGACACAGGTTTGAATTGCTAACAATCTAGCGTATGCGAAAAAAAGAGTAAAAGAGCGAAAGAAAGGTTAAGAAGACAAGTGTAGAATAAATAAAAGATTGAAATATAAAATACTATTAATTATAATACTCCTCTGCCACCACGATTGCAACATATATAAGTAGTATAAAAGCATACATTTTACAGTATTTGATTACAATTAAAATTAAGGTATTTTAAAATTAATAACTAGATCATCATACCCTGCATACAGTAATATTAATTAGATAAATAATTCTAAAAACATAATCTCTTAGGGAGAGCATATAATCCGCACTCATAATGTATTTGGACAGTCCTAACATTATAATAGAGTAAGGGGACTGTTGCATGTTTTAACAGGTCATGATGGGGAAGATTGTATTTCCAAAGATGAACTGCTGAGTAAGACCAAGCTCTTCTTGTAACAAATCTAGCCTCGGCTTGGGGTACCTGTAACTGGTTTAAGCGCTGAACTACGTTTTTTCATTTGAATATATTAAAAGTGGCCACAGATACGTTGGAGAGCATTTATGTGAACAAGCATTTTGATGTGAGCGAATTTAGCTTTTGAGCGTTAAAAAGTGAAGCGCTTCTAAGGGGTAATGCAGTTTTAAGATAGTATAAATAAAGATCTATATACAAGTGTGTGTTTTGATGTTTATCAGCAACTAGGACGCACTGCACTTTTTAAATGTGAATGAGTCCCCCCGCCTTTTGAGTGTTTGGATATGGAACAACAAATGCCCAGAGTTGTGGAAACAATAAGTCTAGGTAAGTTTGTATGTGAGATGTGTAGACACAGTACTTTTTTCCTTGCCCCTCATCCAGGAAGTGTTTTGATTTTGGCTAATTGGTAAAACTTTTGTGCCGTTATAGCTTTGTGAGTGCACTTACATGTGAGTTCCAACTTAGGTTGCTGGATCAACAGTTAGACCTAGAGTTTAATTTTCATTTACGTTTTTCAATTAGTGATGTTTCCAATGTAGAGCTGAAGTGTTGTGTTTTCTGCGAGTTCTTGTAGTTTTTATGTCTCATGTTGATATTAATTATAGCATTTCGTTTACTAGATATTTTTTGCATTCGATTCTCGTTGCTGCTTCCACTTAATAATATTCAAGCGTTGTAATCAGTTTGTGTAAAGATAGAATTAACTAGTGCAAGATCTGCAACTTGTGTCACTAGTGTAAAACAGTACAGTCATGTGGGCAAACAGGTCACAGGATAAATGTTTGATGTGGTCAGAGGAAGTTCAACAAATTAATGTATACGGCAAAGAGAAAAAGAGGGCCGAAATAGAGCCCTGAAAGGAGTACACCGTATATCGACAACAGATGGTTTGGACAAAAGAATTATTGTAAGACACCACTTGTTGTCTGTCCCTGTCAGTCAGAAATGATTTTTAATTAACTTCACCAGCTTAAGATTTACTTTCATTGTTTCTAATTTTCTGATCTAAAATAGTGTGATCAATCATATCGAATGCTTCATTTTTAAAAGTCTACAAAAGATTGCTCCACACTAAATTTAATCGTTATTGATGTTTAAGATGCCAGTAGTTGTTCTCTAATCAATTTTCTTGTTAAGACTGTTGTGTTGCATGAAATGTTTTGGTCTAAAACCCCGACTGACTATCAACTAGCAGGTCATTATATTGGCTAGGTGTATCTATTTGCTGTTTTGTCTATGTGTTTTTCCATTGCGTTTTGATGATAGACAGATAGGTCGATAGATATAAGAGTAAATGGCCTATAGTTTTGATACCCAAGGTTGTTATTATATCCGCCCAGATGAACCAGATGTTTAACAGAAAAAGGTATACTATCGCCCAGGGGATGTATCACTGTCCCCAGTGCTCTTTAATATAAAATTCCAGAACATTTAATATACAGGAGCTCTTTATACGATTATATGTAAAATAAAAAACAACCATATATCAAATTGGAGGCCGACTACTCCTTTGCAAATCTAAGTTTGTTGCTGATGAAATCGATCTGACTGTTAGCTGGAACAGAATCAGAACGTCAATACCTTACCTCTAGTTGTTGTCTGGAGATAAGATTAACTAAGCAACATATGGGATGGACCCTCAAATTAATATAGAAAAAAAGCAAGATTATTGGTGAATAGCCGTTGAGAAAACATTTGTTTCCGACCAACATTACGATTTAACATGGAGCAAACGTTTAGAAGAAGTTTTTAACACCTTTAAATATCTCGAGGGTCCACTATAATGTAGTGATAAGTAGATCAAGTAAAGAAATCAAGACACAAAGACTTAGAGAATGCCTCAGCAGCCAATGACAAGACTGAAATGTGATCTGGAAAAGTGTAACAATCACAGTTTTCCTGTGAAGATCAAATTATACAAAATCGACTTGTATTATCTATTCTCTTATAATGGGTGTGAGAGCTGGACCTCTAACTGCAGATACCGGATCCGACTGGGATTCAGGCTTTCGAGCATAAATGGTGATAAAATAGAAGAGCCAATTTTGCGCATCAATACTTTGCTATACAAGAGCACACAAACAAATGTCTATGTAAGAGAGAAGATAAACACCTAGGTTGCATTAAAGGCAAACCAACTGACCACTTTTGTCAGTAGTGAAACGAGTCGTATCAAAAGTCTTGCCCTGGTTATTAGGGCATGTAATTCGTACATGACTCCCCTTATACCGAAAATGATCCTCCAGGGAACAGACGAAGGTAAACGAAGAAGAGGAAGGCAAAGAAAATCCTTGGGCTGATAAACATCAACAAAGAATGGCAGCAAGGACAACGGGTTTTTCCCACACTTGAAAAAAAACAGGAGGCATTTGCTGATCGATAGACCACGTGCAAGTCGGAGTAACCCTGTCAATGCTTGATTCCATTATAAACACTAACCATGGACACACCCCGACTAAGCCATGACCCCATGACGGGTGTCATGTAACGGGTTGAGATTAATTGATATTGATACTTTAAATCCCCCTGTGTTTTGTTTGTACCCGCGCCTATCTCTTGCGAGGAAAAGCTATGACTCGTCACAAAAGAAAGAAAAAACAGATAACCTAACAACACAACAGTCCATGAGCGGTTAAGCAAAACGAAAAACATGGCGGGACATTCGCACGTAGTGACCTTCCGATGAAAAATATAATGTCCGGTAGATGAAGGCGTCTAAAAAGGGAGATAAAGCCAGAATGAAAACATAATGTCCGGTAGAGCATGAAGGCGGTAAAAAAATCGCGAGTTAATAAAATACACACAAAAAACTACAAAAATATAATGTCCGATGAAGAAACCAGGCGTAAACAAGGGAGATAATAAGCCAGATGAAAATACGAAATGCCACTCCCTCCCGGATAGATGAAGGGCGTAGGGAAAAGGGAGATAATTGCCAGATGAAGAAATAAAAAAGGAATGAGCGAATTTGTGATTGTACTATTAATATGGCTGTGAAACATGGAAACAACAAAGACAACAACCCAAAAAGCTTACAGACTTTCAAATAAAATGATGGTGCTTGCCCAAGTTAAGAAATTCTATCTTCTCTCTTCTTCTGATTGATCCTTAAGCCGAAATGAACCGTCAAAGTCAGTCAGTGGCCATCACGCCTAGTGGCGTCTTGTAGGGCAACAACAAATTGAATTCCACTCTTTGCTCAAGTCGGTGAAAATCCTTTCGACAGTGCCCCACCTCTGTTCCTTACGAGCCACAGGAACTCCGAATCTGTTCCATACCCGCAGTCAAAGTTTGTTCATGAATGATCGTTTCCGTAACTTCACTTCATTTTACAAATGACAGGAGTGTTCAGCCGCTATGATAAAACCCCTAACGCTGCAGAGGAGGACCAGGGTGTCTGCTTTAGTTTTATCTGAATCCTGCAACCGCGCAAACCTGTCCTGAAGCTTGGTAAGAACGTTTCCAGGAGTACTAAAAACTCCCGCTTGCTTAGCTCTGGGGGTAATCATGAGTAACGTGCAATCCGCCACAGCAAGCACTACTTTCTCACACATTACGTTGCCTGCTTATCCATTCTAAGTTTAGGCCTGATTATCCAGCCATGGAAGAACAACTGCACCTATTTGCCAATCTTAATTTTCCCACTCATTCACATACTCACTCCTTTCATCTATAATTAATGTATTCTAATCCAGTCCTCTTTTCTGGGTATCAGTCCTTTGTCATGCAACCAACGCCCGAATTCAACTTGATCGTTCATACCCATCGTCTCAACTGCCCCAGAAAGGAGTGATTAAACTTCTTATATGGCATTATCCTTTGATCAACTACTCCTAACACCTGTTCATGTAACTGAGCAGGCTGGCAACCATGCACCTATCATTCAACTGACCCAACTGGCCCTTAGATATCATTTCTTTTATGGCTTTGTGTGAGTGTGTAGTCAGACAGTTGCACCAATGACTCGCATTCTCATAATGTCAAGACTGGGACATAGGTGGAGCGGTATACAGCCATTTTCGTTTTCTTACCAACCTCTCTCCTTGCTGAGGAGTCCCCGATTATGCCTGAAAAAGTCTCCCAGCTGCCTGCTTTTCGAGTGCCAACTCTCTTTGAAATGCCTCCCTTCGGTCTATAATAGCTCATAGGTATTTAAAATGTCGACCTGCCTCCCAGACCTGTTCTCCAGCTTAAATCTGATGTCTTCTTTCCTTGCTCGTGATATCACGATGGATTTTTGTTTTAGGGAGCTGCTTATGAACCATCCCTCCCTCTCCAGCTCTTCTTTTCTAGACTTGCATGTTTGATTGGCAGACTGTGTCCTCTGATTTAGCAATCTTTATTAGGTCCAAACATCATCACTGCCATCAATGGTACCGTAACAACCTTGTAAGCGGTAATGGCAGCTTTAGTACCCCAGACAATCCCCAGAGCTATGCCCGGTGGAGAGTTTTACTCCTGGTAGGTTCAACAAAAGCTGGACTGGTCTGTGTGGGGTAGGGGTCCCGACACACAAGTGGTACTGGTCCTCCGGTTGGGGGTTTTATTAGTTCAGGGTGCACCTGTCTGAGTAAAAACACAAACAATGAAGTTACGGAAACAACAAAAACTTGGAACAAACTTGCTGCGGATGGACATACGGGACTGTGGCTGAAACAGAGGTGGGCATGTACGAAGGCTGGCACCGACCGGCACACGTGGAATCAAATTAGTTGTTTGCTAAAAGACGCACTAGGCGAGATGGCCCCCCCAAGGGGCCAGCTTTGACGGTCTGGGCTAAGGATCAAAGAAGAAGAAGAAGACGGAAATATACGCAAGCCCCCATTATGAAAGTCTGTAGTTTTTGGTTGTTGGTCTTTGAGGTTCTCCATGTATCACAGCCATATAAAAGTACCAATCACCAAATTCGCTCAGTCTTTTTTTCTTTTATTGGCCAATATCTTCCTTTTTTAGCTTCATCTAACGTACATTATCTTTTTATCTGGCAAATTATCTCCTTTTTACGCCTTCATTCTCCGGGACATTCATATTTTCATCTGGCAAATTATCTCCTTTTTAACGCCTTCATCTACGGGACATTTCTGTTTTCATCTGGCAATTTATTCCTTTATTAGCCTTCATCTACGGACATTTTATTTCCATGGCCGGTCACTACCCGGAGCAAGCCCCATGGTTTTAGCGCTAAAAAGGCTCATGACTGTTTTCCTTTTTCTTTCTGGAACAGTTCATCGCTTTTCAAAATGCGCGGGACAAACAGATTAAAGTATCATTCATCTCAACCCCCGTAAAACCCGACATGGGTCGTGGGGTAAGCCCATGGTGGGGAAGAATCAAGAGACAGGGTTCCTCCCTGCTCTTATCCTCGGCACTGCGTACAAGTGTGGAAACACCGTGTTGCCCATTCTTTGATGTTTCAGGCCCAGGATTTTCTTTGCCTTCCTCTTCTCAGTTACTACTTCGGACGGCATCCCTGGGAGGATTCGTTTTTCGAAAGGGAGTCATGACGAATGTGACATGCCCAAACCAGGCAAGCTTTATCGATGTTTCAATCCTTGACAAAAGGGGTACTTGATGGCCTGCATAGGTGTTTATCTTCTCTCTAACATAGACATGTTGTTTTGTGCTCATTATCAGCAAATGCGCATATAATTCTTTCTGTAAACATTTATGCTCCCGAACGCGCTGAATTCCTTCGCTCCGTATCTGGCTGTAGAGTGTCCAGTCTTCACACACTCCATAAAGAGAATAGATAATACACGTGATATTGTTTAATTTGATCTTCCCTGAAAAATTATGGTTACTTTTCCAGATCACATATCAACCTTGGTCATGGCAGCTGAGGCCCATCTTCAATGTCTTGTCTTGATTTCTTTTATTTGATTATTTCCAATTTCACTTACATTAGTGGACCGAGATTTATAAAGGTGTTAACATTTCTCCATTTTGCCCTTTAAGTAATGTTGGTCGGAACAGTTTCTATGGCTATTCCCCAATACTTGCTTTTTTCTATATTAATTTCCATCCATATGTTCTTGTTCTGTCTCCAGATCGCGGTCAGGTCTTGAAGTTTGATTCTGCTTCCAGCTATCGATCCGATATATCAGAAAATAAGATTGAAAGAGGTCTGCCTCAATTGTATGGTTGTTTTATAATCATAATAGAGCTCCTGCATAATATGTTCTAGCTAAATATTAAAGTGCACTGGGGACAGAATACATTCTGGAGAGTATACCTTTTTGTACAACTGGATCCATAGAACATTACCAATTGGTAAATCTAGGCCATTTCTTTATATCGTCGCTGTCCCCAACCCATGGACAAAACAATAGACCACCCGAACTAGAACACTAGCATTAATGACTGTAGTGAATAGTCCGGTGGGGTATAGACCCCATAATAGGTCCAGTCTTACAAAAAATGATAGACACTGGCATTCACAACAATACGATAATTTGTGGATCCTTTTGTAGACTATTAAAAAAAAGCATTGTATGATAGATACACTCTTTTAATCGAAAATTAAGAAAAATGCACGTAACTTTACGTGGTGAAGTTAATTAAATATTTTGAAGGACAGAAACAAGTGGTGTCATCCAATAATTCTTTGTCAACCCATGTTGTCATATCGGTGTTTTAGGGGCTCTATTTTGCCCTTTCTCTTTGCGGTATACATTAATGCCTTCCTTAGCACTCAACCATTTTTGTTAACCTGTTTGAATGACTGTACTGTTTACACTCAGTGAACACGTTGCATGCTATAAACTATTTCCCACCCAGATAAATCTATTATTTAATTGGAGCCGCGCAACGACATGCAAAAAACGAAATGTATTTAATATCAACAAGACAAAAAACTACAAATCGAGAACACCCAACCCCCCCCCCTAACAGCCACCTACTAGGAAAATCATAATTGAAAGTTACATAGAACATAAAAACTCTAGGTTTAACTGTTGACCAGACTAAGTTGGAACTCCATGTCAGTGCACCTACAAACGTAACCGGCACAAAAGTTACCAATTAGCAAAATAAACAACCCCATATCATGGTCTGAGGGGGCAAGGAAATGTTTTAATCACCCATACACAACTTACTCGACTATTGTTCCACAATCTGGGATGGTTGTTCCATATAAACCAAAAAGGTTCATTCACTATAAAAAAGTGCAGATGGCCCTAGTTGCTGATAAAATCCAAAACAATTGTAAAGGCTCTATATAACTATCATAAAACATTCCCCCTTCGAACGGCTCTTTTTAAACAAAGCTAATTCGCTCACAAAAAATTTGTCACCCTACATGCTCCACGTTATTGTGGCACTTTTAAAACTTTCACTGAAACAGTAGTCGCGCTTAAAACCAGTTAAAGGACCCAAGCGAGGGCTAGATTTGTCAGAAAGGCCATGGCTTACTCAGTGTTATCTTTGGAACCACTCTACACAAGACTGAAAAACATGCACAGTCCCTACTCAAAGAATCGTAGACTGTCCCAAATTACAATTATGCGGGGCTTATATGCTCCACGCGAATCTGTTTCACGCAATTATTATTTAATATAACAGTAAGAAGGGTCTGATGATTAGTTCTTCATTTTAACCAAAACAATTCAATTATCTCCGATCATTAACTGTATGCTTTTATACTACTTTCTGTTGCTCGTGTTGGCCAGGAATAATACATATAATTAGATTTTATATATCTTTATTTATTTCTACACTAGTCTTTTACTTCATTCGCTCTTTTACCATTTTACGCATACGCTAGATTGTTAGCCATTCAACGTGTCATTTCCTTTCTAATTTATCAACACATAATATTTGGGTTAGCTAAGTTCATTTTTGATGAGCTATGAAATGGTTAATTTCTCGACAGGGCTCATAATGACGACCATGTCTAAACTTTTTCCTGATAGTTCGCCTATAACGTTACTTATTCGGTGAAAAGATATGAGCATCAAAGAGCGCTCGGCATATATTGGTTTTCTGACATTAGTTGAGGCCGAATAGTGTGCAATTCTCGGCGGCAGAACATTCGCACGGTTGGTAAAACATGTTACAAAGTTCTAAGAGCGGATGTTCGCTCAATTTGCTGAGTCAGATTTCCGGTAACAGTGTGAAGCATTCTTTTATGCAGCATGCGCCGGAATAGTAAATATCTGGGACGTAGGTGTAATTTAGTAAAGTCTGGGCAATTTATTTTCATTCCTATATTTAAAACCACAGCAGTTTAGACTTTCATTCATTCCAGACTCGCGTATCTCTAGGACCATATCTAGCTTTGTTTAGATACTTTATTAAGTGTATAATCTCAGTTTTCGTTGGAGAATTAGTCTTAAAGTAGTCTGTGTGAGGTCAATCTATCATAGACTAGGTATTGTCGAGAGATTTATTGCTAGTTCGAATTATAAACTTCACTTAGAATTTTTCTAGCAGAGAGTTAGCCATAAGGCCAGTCATTTACATTCTCTACGATACCTGTGTTCAGTGGATAGCAGAATAAAATTACAATTATTTATAGTAAAAGTCAGTCTCTATAACTAACATTAATTACCTTGTTGTAACCAGTAGAGAATCTATTAACCTAACTAAGTCAAAAGGCACCGAATCCATATGTGAGTATTTTACGATCTGTACGTATTTCTTAATTCATGTGATAGATTTTTTAAAATGACAGAGTTATTTCACGGAGTTTTACCGATGAGGACAGCTTAGCGTCTAGTTTTGATTTACGTTATAACCGAAGTGAATATCTATTTATTACGCCCTGAGGGTAGGCATCGGAGTGTAGATACTAATATAATGATTAAGTTTCTGTATGTTTCTTTTTTTTTATACCGTTATGGGTCAAGCCAAAATCTCCCAGCGATTTTCAGTACTATAAGAGAATAAACTAGAAGAAAACATTTGTTTTACTTAAATACGGGGGTTTACAAGTTAAAAACCGTGGATTGTGATTGGCATCAGCAGGAGACAGAGTACCAATCTCACGAACTTTAAGGGATAAATTATGTACCTGGGGCAATCGAGCCAGAATATATTTTCCCTAACTCTAGTACATTCCGCCCTGTGGCGAAATAAAACAGAAAACATTTCCGGAGGTTTGACCAATTGAGGTGTGACCAATAATTTTATAGTTGAGAGGAAGTTACAACTGTCATTTCCTACGTACTGGGACCTCGAGATATCTGACATTGAGAGCACATTAAAAATTTCATACCAGAACTGCTTCAAGTGACATAAAACAGAATCTAAAAATTAGTTGTTAAGAGAACGTCACCGGAAAACCAAGGATGAAACATCTATTGCCGAGCTTATCTATACAAAAAAGGAAAGGATTCAGGAGTGTGAGGTTAAAGTTTGGCCTGAAGGTGTAAGACCAGCAGTAAGAAGGTAAGAAAGACTGTCAGTGGCAATGGTGACTGCTCAGAGATAAATGCAGGTATACCTTAAGCACCACTGTATGTTTTTTAAATGCACGTATGTTGCATAGATGTTTTTAAAGAATAGATAGTTATCCTTGTGTATAACTGTAAGAGGGACAATCTAGCCATAGCGTAAAATCTGTGATCTTTGGGGGCTATAATTTATCTTGCACTACGGGATCGTGGGTCAACGAGGGGGAAAAGGTTACACTATGGGGGTCTATTCTTATAGAAATCATTAACTAATGTGTATGTGTATTTATATGAGATTGATCTTCAACTTTTGGTTGAGGTGAATGTTCTTAGACAAATAAAATTTACATAATTATTCAAGTGTGTCGGGCACAGTCGTCCCAAAATTCAATATTCATTGTCTATAGTTTTCAGTCTGTGGTCTACATGTCGTCATTATGTGTGTGGTATGTGGAGTGGTATATATATACTTTATAACTTCTAGTAGACCTGTCTGATAACTCAAGATCAGTTGTAGAGATAGGCTGACGAGAGAAGCTTCTCGAGTGTAGGACCGACTCTATTTAATTACCATACCTTCAATACGTGAAAAATTATTTTTTAATTATTCATGGAGGCTATCACTGTTCTATTTTATTCAGAAGGGACAATCTGTTTACTTCCCCTATTTTAATTACGACACATTCGCATTGAACTTAATCCATAAGTATGAAGGGGATGTTGACTAAAATAGGCTACACAGTGAGTACAGCGGAAGGGCAAAATGCCAGCGGGCAAGTAAGTTACGATTCTCATACACTCAGTCAATACCCTTTACCTACCTAAGGAGCATATGTCATAAAGTGGATTGTATGTGGAGGGTCAACAATTTCACTCCCTGTGGCAGTAATCTGTATGGTGACTAAATCAGCTTCACCTGTGGGAACCCTTTTCGCATGGTGACAACACAAGAACGTCCCAGGTCATTTCAGCAGCATTTACCAAAAAGTCCCGAGTTCTTATTTATGGGCCGCCATAATTGAATACGATTACATCAAATTATGTTAGTTTACTGTATGAATGGTAAGATTGTGTCTGTTTGTATGTTTTTTTTTTAAGGTATTATTTTTATACAAATTTATTTTAATTAATAAACTTCCCCCCCCCTCCCTTACAATTGAATCTGTCGGAGATTTACAATGTCTGTAATTATTATACTCGATAATTTTGTACGCTTAAATCTTGCTCAAAATACATGTGCTATTGAAAGGTACGGTCAGTCAAGATGGAAGAGAGCAGAAGGGCAGACTTTAAGTGACAGGCTGCGTGCCATTTTAACCCATTAGAAATAAAAGTTCTCTCTCTTATCACTTTATAATATTTTCTTTTTTTTTTTACTTTTTTTTTCTTTTTTTTATTTTAATCTTTATTTTTTTTTTTATTTTTACTTCTTTATTTTTATCTATTATCTATTATCTTATCTATCATTATATATCCTCTAACATCTCTCCTCCATCCCATACCATCCATCCATCTACCACTACATCAATCCAATCCATCGTCGCATGCCGTCTAATCCGTCCGTTTAAGTGCCACCTATTTTATATCCCATGATGCTAATCACGCTTAATGACTGACTTTACCGTACAGATGTTTTGGATTTTTTTGTTTGGGTTTTTTTTTTTTCATTACGATCTTGTATGATACAACAATATTTATTTTGTGATTATGATTGGGTTAATGCACAGTAGCTTTTTGATAAACTATATCTTATATAACTTTAGAATGGTTATTATGCCTTTAATTTAATGCTTAAAGTCAGGGCCGGCTTTACCGACCGGTGAACACGAGCATTTGCGGGGGCGGCACGCTTTGGGGGGCGGCAAAAAATATTTTTACTTATTTTACAATCCGCAAAATATTCTGGTGTAAGGTACAAATGCGCTTGCGATGGAGTAAGGATCAAGCGGTGCGGGCAATTTGTATTAGTGTCATCGACGGGATTTTGACTGAATAACTGAAACGGTTGAAATAAACCTCTGCGGATGGTGTCACGGATGTTCGAAGGTTCGATCGATTATTTTCGTTTGTTTTTTAGCTGTTTTTCAAGTTCTGCTCCGATCCAAATGTATTCTTCTCCTACAAAAGGCAGTAAACGGTATTTCTTTTAGAGGAGTCAGAACAATTTCATTCGCTAGGTCGAAACAAGTGGTACCCAGTGGATTCTATTTTCGTGTTTTCAAATGGTCAACTGAAGACGCCGATAATCTTCCGGGCAGTGAACGAGAGGCCGGGGCATTTTAATTATCTTGGCGTGGGAATCAGGAATTTATTTTTTTATCGACGCTCTATGATGGCCGGATCGGGATGTTTCCAGTTGTTTTGGCGTGTGATAAGGCAGTAGCTTTTGCTCAGTGTTAGTGTGCTAAGTTGTACAGTGATAAATACGTTTTTTTACAACGTTTTTTTATAGGAATTAGTACAGTGCTTCAGCCTCCATTCAATACTAAATAAAACATTTTATTGTAGGGTTTATTAAAACAGTTTTAATATTCACAATTAGAATATAATGTCCGTTAAACAAGAAAAAAACTATAGGTGCTGAATCTTCGGAAACGGAAACTGGAAAAAGAACGCGGATTATTCCAAAACATCGCGGGCTTTACATACCTACAAGTATATAAAAACAGAAACAGCTTGATGTAGGACAGAAGAACAATAAGCAAATAGTGCCGCAACAAATGATCTTGAAGCTCATGGCAGTACTTATATCAGCATCGGGGACCCCCCCGTACCGTTGATAGTACCTAACCAATGTCAAAAAAATGCGGGACTGATTTGGACCGTTTCCAATTCCAGAGATTTAAGTGATGATTTGAGAGGTACATGATCCGGAAGATGGAGGTCATTCTTTAAAGCGATACCGACAAGAACTGGAAATCGTTAAAAAAAAAGGCCTGCCAGAGAGGACAAAAAATGAGTTCGTTTTTTCGTGCCGCTCTAATTGGTCGAAAAATTTTCCCATACATTTTTTACACTAGGGTGCTAAGCAAAGGGAGAAAAACAAATTAATTCCGATCATCGTTAGGTGATATCAAAGAAAAAGATTCTGTATTTTGTTTCTGCTTGTAAGTTGTTTTCCTGTAATATAATGGTCCACTCTCTTACTGAAGGCTATACATGCCATTGGGGTCATTAGTCATGTGAATATCTTAATGAACACCGAAAAAAAAAAACAATTCTAAAAAACCATTGTGGCGTCCCACTACCCAACACGTGGATTGAATTATCGGTCCAGGGCTTAAATCCCGTACCAGACAAATGATTAATGCAACAAGACATTCTTAAAATCAGGAAGTTCGGACACTGGGAGGAGCTTAATAGAAGCACGCCTAATTGCTTTTGTCCAGTTCTTGAGCCACAATTGCTGGCCATTTCGTGGAAAAATAGATAAACATATATGGACCCTAACAATGTAAAATTTTTTTAAAGCTTGTTGAAACCTGAGTGCCAGATTTTGATAGTGTCTAAGTGGTGGAACATTTCATGAGATTAGCTCGTGGAATTTGAGCCTACCTTACCTTGGGAAAAAAAACTCCCAAATGAATTATGCTTGCTCTTCTCTCTGGAATCATAAAAAAAAGAAATAAAATTCTATTGCGGAGAAAGCTAAAATAATTTATAGCTAGGTAGCGGACTGTACTCCCGATGACGTCACAAAGACACCATAAACCCACTAATAGTAAGATTTGTTCATAAGAATCCAGGTGTGATCATCAACATTCATGAGCTATTCGTCTTGGTTTCCATTGCTGTAGAAGACACTAACTAGGCTCAGGCGTTAAAATCGAAATGCCTTCTAAGAAAAATAGTAAGACATGCTATGTTCCAATCGCCAAAACATTGCGTGGCCATGGGGTATGGACCAAATGGATGGACCTATGAAAGGACAACCATTCAGGGAGTTCATAAAACGTCTTAGGGGACTTGGACCGAGAGCTTTGTTTATATCCTTGCAGTTCTCATTCTCTCAATTGGTGGTTCAATGATGCGTCGCGAAGTTCATCTAGAGAAAGGGTTTTATTTTTTTGAACCGGTCGCTAGAGAGATTTGAGAGTGTGTGTGTTTCGGGCTAAGATGCAGTCAAATAGTGAAAAGCAGTAGGACTCATAGCTGTGACTGCTGCGTCGGAACGACCCAAGCGAAGTTGCTTCAAGTGGTCAGACCGCGCGGAACATAAACCGTGGTGGTCCTGGACACCAGTTTGGCAGCGTAAAAAGTGAACCAGTGGGGTTGGTGTTGTGTTTGTGAGCACGGATCGACATGGGAAGTTGCAAACCCGTTGCCTTAAGAAAATGCGTGAGAGTGGATGTGACGACCGAATCAGGTGAGATCTCAACAGCTTAGGCGCATAATCGACACAACGCACCCAGGTCCCTTTTAAGAACGAACGGTGAGTAGAGCTAAGAAGAGAAACTTGTGTTTATTATAACCGCGAGGTCCACATGCGTTGGGACTGAATTCTTAAGCATAGATTTCCACATCTCACCGCCCGCCGTCCTAGGGAGCTGGGAATATCGATATCAGGAGAAGCCTATCGTCCTAAATAGAGAATGATGTCTTAGATGAAGACAACAATTAAGAGATGATGCATTGATTAGACACTGCTGAATAGACGAGTCGTAGATAAGCAAATGGGGAGATGATTGAAAGCTGAAGAAGAGATTCCCTAAGAACCTAGAGATTAACATTGTTTATTGTTGTTGGTAATCTGACACTTGAGAATTTAAAAAGGAAAATAGAGCGTAGTAGTAAAAGTTGCCACAATCTGAGTAATGAAGACAATGGAATTGACTAGTGCCATAAAAACTATTCGAGAAATGTATTCCAGAGAGACTTAATCTGAATGTCAGACACTGATGATCGAAATTTCAAAATTTTTTCTACTGCCATGCTACAACTGTATTGTGATACTGATGTTGTCATTGATCGAATAACCCATTTTAATATTCTTTTCTTTTTTATCCGTCGTCTTATTTATTATGTTTGTCAATGCCTTTTTCACGCACCCATCCCCCCCCGCACTATAGCACATCCCGTTCAGTTGCGACTGATCCCCACCCCATTATGTGACCATTCGATATACGGTATAACCCATACCCTTATCACACCTGGTCCGAGGTAGGCTTTAGAGTGAGAGATGTCGAGTCGCTGCAGAGAGGCATGTGTGATGATAGGATGTTTTCGCTAGACAAGAGGATATCGAGGGGGAAATTGTCTCCTTTTCATATGGTACGGAGTTAGGATGGCTAAGGTTCAGAGGGCGAGAGTGTGGAAATGATCAGCTCGAGCAGAAATGGGAATTGTCTAGCAGGTATGTCCCATTGACACGGCGCTGGGGGGACAGTTTCTGTGCGTAGGTGTGGGGGGGAGGGACGGGGCATAGTTGGCATGATATGGCAGGTCGATTTGGTTGGGAGGATGGGAAGTTGTCTTAGAGGATGGGAGTGACTCTTTCGGAATGCGTGGAATATGCGATCCTTTGTGATGTGAGTTAACGATTTAGATTTTTTTTTGTAGATGTTTGGAGAATGGGTAAATTGAGTACTCTGGATAATCGGGCGGGCGTCAGGGACCGTCACTGTGTAGGACTAAATTGTGTATATGGGGGGCGGAAGTTTAGAGTTTCTTGGCAGATACTAATTTGATGGAGTTTATGACTATCTTATATTGACGGATTCTAGTTTTGCAAATTAAGTAGTTTGTGTGTAGGAGGTAATAAGGGTTATATGGGGGATATGAGGCTAGTAGTATTGGTGATTAAGTGAGTTTGCGAGAACGTGGTAATTCATTTTATAGTAAGATTCTGTGCAGAGGAATTAGATTTATAGTTGTGTTATTATCTCTAGAAAGTGTTAAGTGGAGGGGGCACGAATCAATTAGTAATTTAGGTGTAATACTCATGTATATACGAGTAAAATTTAATGGGTTAATGCTAAAAACGTCGTGAGATATTTCAAAAATAGATAAATGCCCGATCATCCATTGGTATTGGCGAAATACGTATACATATCTACATCGGATGGCTGATGAGATGGGTAAGCAATATAAATTATTTACGGGGGGGGGGGGGGGGGGGGGGGGGGGGGGGGGGGGGGGGGGGGGGGGGGGGGGGGGGGGGGGGGGGGGGGGGGGGGGGGGGGGGGGGGGGGGGGGGGGGGGGGGGGGGGGGGGGGGGGGGGGGGGGGGGGGGGGGGGGGGGGGGGGGGGGGGGGGGGGGGGGGGGGGGGGTGGGGGGGGGGGGGGGGGGGGGGGGGGGGGGGGGGGGGGGGGGGGGGGGGGGGGGGGGGGGGGGGGGGGGGGGGGGGGGGGGGGGGGGGGGGGGGGGGGGGGGGGGGGGGGGGGGGGGGGGGGGGGGGGGGGGGGGGGGGGGGGGGGGGGGGGGGGGGGGGGGGGGGGGGGGGGGGGGGGGGGGGGGGGGGGGGGGGGGGGGGGGGGGGGGGGGGGGGGGGGGGGGGGGGGGGGGGGGGGGGGGGGGGGGGGGGGGGGGGGGGGGGGGGGGGGGGGGGGGGGGGGGGGGGGGGGGGGGGGGGGGGGGGGGGGGGGGGGGGGGGGGGGGGGGGGGGGGGGGGGGGGGGGGGGGGGGGGGGGGGGGGGGGGGGGGGGGGGGGGGGGGGGGTGGGGGGGGGGGGGGGGGGGGGGGGGGGGGGGGGGGGGGGGGGGGGGGGGGGGGGGGGGGGGGGGGGGGGGGGGGGGGGGGGGGGGGGGGGGGGGGGGGGGGGGGGGGGGGGGGGGGGGGGGGGTGGGGGGGGGGGGGGTGGGGGGGGGGGGGGGGGGGGGGGGGGTGGGGGGGGGGGGGGGGGGGGGGGGGGGGGGGGGGGGGGGGGGGGGGGGGGGTGGGGGGGGGGGGGGTGGGGGGGGGGGGGGGGGGGGGGGGGGGGGGGGGGGGGGGGGGGGGGGGGGGGGGGGGGGGGGGGGGGGGGGGGGGGGGGGGGGGGGGGGGGGGGGGGGTGGGGGGGGGGGGGGGGGGGGGGGGGGGGGGGGGGGGGGGGGGGGGGGGGGGGGTGGGGGGGGGGGGGGGGGGGGGGGGGGGGGGGGGGTGGGGGGGGGGGGGGGGGGGGGGGGGGGGGGGGGGGGGGGGGGGGGGGGGGGGGGGGGGGGGGGGGGGGGGGGGGGTTGGGGGGGGGGGGGGGGGGGGGGGTGGGGGGGGGGGGGGGGGGGAGGGGGGGGGGGGGGGGGGGGGGGGGAGGGGGGGGGGGGGGGGGGGGTGGGGGGTTGGGGGGAGCGGGGGGGGGGGGGGAGAGGAGGAGGTAGGGAGGGGGGGGGGGGGGGGGCGGGGAGGGGGGGTGGGGGAGGGGGGGGGGGGGGGGGGGGGGTGGGGGTGGGGGGGGGGGGGTGGGGGGGGGGGGGGGGGGGGGGGGGGGGGGGGGGGGTGGGGGGGGGTGGGGGGGGGGGGGGGGGGGGGGAGGCGGTGGGGGGGGGGGGGGGGGGGGGGTGTGGGGTGGGGGGGGGGGGGGGGGACGGGGGGGGTGTTGGGGGGGGGGGGGTTTATTTTAATTTTTTGGGGGGGGGTGGGGGGGGGGGGGGGGGGGGGGGGGGGGGGGGGGGGGGATGGCATAAAGCTGAATTGATTCCAAACGTAGGGTACAAAATTTAAGAAGAGTTGCGGGGGCATTAAACAGCATGATGTATTTTAAGTCAGGGGGGATGATGTCTTTCCTCTTTTGCCTCTTCCGTGGACAAACCTACGATTATATATAGTGCTTGTGATTATGTGGCGGTGTTTTTTATTTTGTAGTTGAGTTGCTTCTATGTAAATGTGTTGTTAGGGCAATTTTGGCAAGCAATCCCGGGTTCAAGGGTATTAGTCCCTTTTAATTAAACAGGGGGGGAAGAAATAGGTGAAATGTTTTGGTGCGTGGACAAACGAGTAGTGGTTAAAAATGTAAAAATTGGAAGGCGTTATTCTATTTTAGAAACAGGAAATTAATGTCCCAGAGGTTATTTTTTTATTTGAAATGAAAGTAGTTTTTTTTATTTGTATAAATTTTTTACAACAACATTGTTCTTTTTGTTTAATTTATTGAAAACGCCCATTTTTTTTTCTAGTTTCGCTTATTTAATGTACTATTTATAACTTTGCAGTACGGTTATGGTAGTGGAGTTTTACTTTTTTTAGAAAAAATTTGAATTTTAGTGTTGTAATTATGTTTTTAGGCTCAATTAATGGCGAAAACAAAATGACTTGGGATGGGATTTGATGAATTTCAAAGGTTGAGGGGGGGAACTCGGTTAACTTTAATAGATGGGGGGGAACCCATAATAGGGGGGGATGGTTTTGCCTAGTAGGGGAAAGGGGCTATAGCATATTTAATTTTTTTTTATTTAATTTACATTCTTTTTAAAAAACAAAAACCCAGTTTTAAAGTGCAAATTAGTTCTTAAAAATATTGTAAGGATTGATATACTTCAAGTTTTGGGGTAAAATAGGAGGGGGCACTACCATCATTTTAATTTTTTGGGAACACCTTATAGGAAAAGCGGGCCATTCCTTTAAGGGGAAATCCCATAATCTAAAAATTTTTTTAGGATGTTGGGAAACTTTTAAGGACAAGGGAAGGGGATTCTAGAGGAAAGAACACATGGGGCCGGTCAAGGGGGGTAAACTATGGGGGTTAAAAGGAGTTTTTCAAGGGGGGGGGACTGGGGAGGGTGGGGATTCTTTCAACATTGAGGGGGGGGGGGGCCAACCCCAGGACCTTTGAACACCCAAGAGAAGGAGGGGGGGGGGAAAAAAACCCGTTAAATAAGGTTTTTGTCTTATTATTTTGTTAACCTTTATTGGGTTATATATTATGTTTTGTTTTTTTTTTGGTTCGTATATTTGGGGCTTAATTTTTTTTTTTTTTTACTCAATTTTTTTGTTATTTTAAAGATCTTCTTTATTTTTTTTTCTTATCTTTTTAAGTTTTTTTTTTTTTTTGCTTAAATTGCTTTGTTGTTCAAAAAAAATTCTTTAGACACTCAGAGTTGGCGGGAAAAAAGACCAAAAGAAGTAAAACGGTTTTTCGTTAAGACTTTTTTACTTGGTTGATCTGTGGATTTAAAATTTTATTCTTTATCCATTTGTTTTTCTTATGCGTATTTTTTTTTTTATTTTTATTTAGATTTAGGCAAAAAGTTTGACTTATTTTAATTTTTATTCCGTTTTTTTTATATTTACCCCCCAAACACCCCCCAATTAATGTTTTATTGAAAAAACCCGATTTTTTAAATTTTTTGTTAAACTTTTTTGTTATTACATCAAAAAAAATAAAGATTTACAGAAGCTTTATAGCAAACAATAAAAGTTTAGTTAAGAAAACTCACTGAAAAGAAAGTTACCTAATGTAAACCCAGTTAAAATTTAGTTATTTTATCTTTAACAATTTACCCAGTTTAGAAAGAGGAAAGTTAACCCACCCCACATGTTTTTTTGATCCCCCCAAGTTACATTTGAACCTTTTTTAAAAGAAGCATATTCACCCACCCCCCCCCCCCCAGACCCCCCCCGTAATTTGTTCAATGCACACAGATTTTTAGACTTATACCTATTTTTTATTTAATTTTTGTTTATATATTTTTTTTATTTTTTTTTTTTCTATTAGTTTTTTTTTTTATATATATCATTTATCCTATTTTTAATTTACAATTTTTTTTTTTACATTTATATTATATAAAAGTTTATATGTTTTTATTTAATTTTGAAAAACGCAAAAATTAAAAATGTTGTTAGCTCGCCCATATTTTTTTTAGTAGGGATTCTTTTAATTAATATTTGATTAAAAGCTTACAAAAAATATAAATTAAATTTAATTATTTGTTATATTAATAAAGAATGAAATACATTTTATACTTTTATGATATTGCGATTTCTTTTATTTTTTATAAAAAATCTTTTTTTTGAGAAGAGGAAATTTTTTTTTATTTAAACCTTATTTTAAAGATTATTGGCAATATATTACATTATTTCATAGATTAGAATTTTTGATTATTTTTTTTTAACTTATTTTTTTTTATTTCTTTACTTTGATTTATTTTATTTAAACCATTTACATATTTTTTTTTTTTTTTTTAGAGTTTAAATTTTATTTTATTAGACTTTTTTTTAATATTGAAGTTTTTGAGAGGAACTAAATATCATTTTGTTTTATAATTATTATTTTAGAAGGAGTAGGGACTTTTTTTTTTTAACAAATTTTTTATCCTTTTTTATTATATATCTTTATTTTAAAATTTAATAATAATTCTTTTTTTTTTTATTTAAGGGGAGTACAAAAATACAACAAAGGACCCAACTAATAACCTCACAAGGATTGATATGCGAAGATTAAAAAAACACTTATTACTCGTTTACTGTCAATAATGTAAGAAGTTTAGGACTAGTCTGGAGACATTTTTACATCTGAGTAGAGATTAGGTGAAAGAAAAGAAAAAAGAGAGAAGGGAAATTTATTTTATATAGATTTAAAGGGCGGACAGGTCGGTATCTGTGGTTTATTCATCTCTCCCTGTTGTTTAGGAATTATTGCTATTTCTCTCTTCATTAGATTAGATTAATTAAAGCTATTCCCCCCCCCCCAACCCAAGCTTAAATTCTCCTATCATAAATCTACGACACAAAATGGTTCTACCATACGATTTTCTTGAAATTATACTAGAAAATTGGCAAGGATCACCAAGATGTGAGCTCACCTCCATCGAATGATTGTGAAATAATTAGGAACTATAAGGTCGCGACGGAATACCTTCACCCTCGTTGAATTAACACCCACTATGATACAGGTAGCGATTGATGACCTTGCTGTGAGTTATGATCATTTTAAAATAATTTCCCCTATACAACGATCTGGTGTATGGGCTGCTGACCAACATTAATGCTTGTTTTTTCCACCAGCATTTACCCCCCCTAGTACCATATTACATTTACGTTTGGGGATTTTGGTCCGGAATATTATTCGTGTGAATTTTGTAAATTAACTGGAAAACGCTGTATGGTTAAAGTTTTTGAATGTGGTAACAGTCTACAATCATTTGAAATCAGTCCCCCGTTATCTGAGCTAAGCTTGCTTTCATGTTCTGGACAAATTAGTTCATCTGCAATTGTGGTACCTTTCGTAATGGGTGGGGGGGGTGTTGTAGTAGTCAGTGCGAGTAGGTGTCAAGGGTCGGTGGCAGCGGGGATATTATTTTTTTACGCCCCAAACTTTTTTTGCAAGGTAATTCATCGTTGAAACCTCCACCGTAGGGTTTTTTTTTTGTAAGTAAGATTAACAAGGTTTTGGAATTGGAGAGTTCTAGTTGTTGATTAGTGTGCTTATTTGTGATTTACTAGCAGCGACTGAGTTTTAGACACTTGGTGAGTGAGGGGAGGAGAGCTTAGGTGGCGGTTTAGAGGGGATCATCTATTGATGAGGGGGATGGTTGGGGGGGGTCGGATGGAGTGATTGAGGGGCGATGGAGGAGTGGGGACTAGATCGTAGCCACTGCTTGGTTGGTAGCAGATAGAGATGATGAAGCTTAGGCAATCCTAGGGAGTGGGGTTGATTGGAGAGGAGGGATTGAAGAGAAGAATGCGAAAGCTTTTGTCGAGGGCGATTGAGTGATATGATTCGGAGAGGAAAGCAGATGAAGCTACCGACGGACACGAAGAAGGCGAGGAAAGCAGCGGAAGGCGAAGGACCGTCACATTAAGAGCAGAAGATTGGGCTGCACAACGAAATTCGAAGGGGAAACGAAGAGAGTAAGGGACCACAGTCATGTGGAAAGAGAGCAGGAGAAGCCCAGCATGAGGAAACAGAGAGAAGGAGAGAAGATGAGCTGGGCGCTATTTAAAGCTTAGAAGTTCAAAGTGTGTTTGCTTCTACACCTCCAGCAATGGGAGAGTCTTCTCCTCATTCTCTTTAACTGATCTTCTACACCAAATACAATCTAAGTATGTTTTGTAAGCCTAAGATGTCCCAGAGAGATTGACAGTATTAGAAAAAATTTGCGAAAAATTTGATCTCTAGAAGGGTTAGAGAGGTGCGTTGGGAGAAATATTAAGTTTCAGTCTTTGAAAAGTCGTGCGTAGCTGTTTACGCAAAAACAGGCAAAGAGCAAAACAAGCAATTCGTTTTTTAGCATTTTTTCACTGTATTTGAATTTAAATTGATTGAAGTATGTAAGCTTAAAAGACACTTTATTTTGCTTTTAACTGCCAGCAGAAATAGGGTTGGTAAAGTATAGTCTAATTTTTGACCGTTTATTGTTTCAATTGAACATCAAGGGCTATTCCAACGTATTCGGCATAGTGAGGTAAATAAGTTTTAATAAGCTATTCATGTTTTGAAAAACTACGTCACCACTTTTACGTTACTAGGCAGAGTAAGTAATTCTTCATGCTATAGCCGGATTAGGAGAATGTTATATTCCCAACATCTCGACGACCCCAACTACCTTGGGGTGATTGTAATATCTGGTACTCATTTGAGATACTATTTTCAGTTCATCAAAAAGCTCAATGACCGGATAGATCTTTTATGCTGAGCAATAACCGCTTTTAGGTTTTTTCCTATGTTTCGCGCTCTATGTCGTCAAGCTTTCAATTTAGGGGATAGTTATATAAATCAAGGAAGAACAAATGTGGACTTGAAGGCAAATGCTCTAAGTACTTCAATAGAATTAGTTGCAACATCAAATAATTAAAACGAAAAATTACTTTTGAATTTCGTTTTGGGATCAAAATAGGTTTTCTCTCTTGCTTCATAGTTTGTGTTGCTTTTTTGCCTAGACCTAGTAATATTCAATAGTTGGTATCACAACATGGCTTAGTTCCACCCATTTCTAGTACTGTTTGACGTCGATAGAATTATGATAGGGGAATTAGATGGGGTTGGATCGCCTCTGAATAGCTTAGACTGAGTGATAGCCCCAGTGTGAGATATGTAGAAATAGATTTCCCGAGTGAGAATGGTAGAAATCCAATAGTAGGAAGGTCTTGAAATCGAGAATTTTATTTCTTTATAGGACTTTATTAACACAGTCTAGAGGGTCAGACAGGTCTAATTGATACATTTATTTATATATATATATTACACTCACCGTGCCACACACAAATGACGACATGTAAGCGCCACCCAAGTGGAAAACTATAACATTGGATTATATAGAAATTTGGAACGGGAGCTGCCCCGACCCCTGATTCAGATTTAGAGGATATATACTATATCCAGAAAAAAAATCATCACCAAGCAAAAAAATCCAACGCAGGATATACAATAATAGTTATACAAATCAATAAAATGTGACAGGAATGACCTGACCCCAACGTTCTGATCCTTTCTCGTGTTAGCCCACAGTTGTTAAAGAAAGATGGTAGCCCAAAGAGTACGGAAAACTGCTGTAGGTCTAATGATTTTCCCTTATGAGGGTATGAAACGGGAATAGTAGTAGTAGAATCTATTAAGGCAAAAATTTAAACTGCGAGTAGCAACAATATGCATAATGGGGAATAACTAAAGGGGGTGTGAATAAATGTTATCATAAAACATCATATCAGTTTACTTCACTCGGTTTTTCAAGGGGTACCTGGTACGTTCTTTCATAATAGCTCCGTGGTGTTTCGGTTTTATTGGGCATGTAGATGGGCACGTTTAAATCTGTCTATCATTTGTGTGAAGCGAATCGCTCTACCGATGTGGTTTCATTCACGTGGGGGGGGAGCGTCTCTTCGTGCGATAGTTTTCTTTACAGAAATACGTTATGTTGTAGTGTCACTACACTCCGTTCAGGTAAGACTTAGTTTAAAGGGGAAACCGTGTCCGATTACTCGAGGTTTCCCTATTTCGGAAGAAAGTTGACGGTTGCGTAAATTTTTTCAATAGATAATTTATTGTTTACACTAAGTTCGTCAACTGTCGGAAAGTAATGATTTGTAAATGTTTTACTTGCCACAGGGCTGACTTGTACCTGAGGTTTTTCTCTGGAAGAGTTAAATCAGGGCTCGATGGGCGTTACTGCATTTAACGTTCAAGTTCTTGTAAAAGGTAATACATCAAGTCTTTCTTTAAGGAAATGTTTTAGTTCTTCAAGATATTACTGTGTACTAAAACGTGGAAAAGTAGGGTCACCCAGTTTCATGAATAAAAAAACACAACTGTAATATATATATTATATATATCATATATATATATATATATATATATATATATATATATATATATATATATATATATATAGATATATATATATATATATATATATATATATATTTTTTTTTTTTTTTATTAATTAATATTTAACCAGCGGCCTTGGGCTTTAGCTTTCAGCCCCAAGAGAATGTATGCGAGGCTGGGGAACCTGAGGATTTCCTTAACCCCGGTCAGGAGCTTCGCTCTTCCATGCCACAGAGGGTTTATCACAGGAGCGTTCAGGTATTACGCGTCAAATTTCCGGCGTAAATCAATTCTTAAAGCCGAGCGGGTTTTTGAAATCCATGAACATCCTGGTGCCAGTACAACGCGAAGCCATAACTCAGCGGGTCCTATATATATTTCTATCTATATATTATATATATTATAAGATTATATATATATTATATATATTATATATATATAATTCTATTATAATCCTCAAATATTCATATATGTATGTTATTACTTACATTATAAACTGGCAGCGGAGGCTTGTTTGTTTAAATTTCCGTGTGATAGATTTATCTCATATAATCATTCATCGATGATTAGGGAAATGTATACGTATTTGGAATATCACTGGATGCGACGGGATTTTATCATTGTAGTGAATATTCCGAGGGTTTTAGCAGTTACACCCCCCATACACCCTCCCCCCCTCCCCCCACACCATGCATGAGTTTTACCCCAGCCACCACGCCCCCCCCATTTATTTCTGTTTCCTGAAACAGTAGCTAGAGACATACCCCCACATTACCCTAAAATTAATTCTTGACAGAACAATCTACACCCCTAGTTACCCAATGAAACATACAGGGTTATTATCACATCAACACTACCACATCCAACATTAAATATTCTTTACATCAAACAGACAAGGACAGTCAGAGGATCCAGGTAGGGGGGTGGGGGGGAAAACTTTATAATAATGGGGGATAGAAATCAGAAATGGCCAACAACAAACATCAAAAACTTAGCGGGCCACAACACTACAATTTTAGAGGTTGTTGGGGTGGGGTCTACGAGAACACATTTAGAGGTAAGAATGCAAGGTGGGGCTCAAAATTCTGAGGGGGGGGTATGGGGTGGGGTGGGGGGGGGGCAAAAGGATCGTGGCGTATTTCGACAAGTCCTTGATAATGGTCTATCAAGTCTGGGGGTATCTTGAGTAACAATTGTGGGACGAGTATGGTCCAACATGTGCAACGAAATGGGCTTACACCTTTATGTTAAGAACAGGTTGGGGTGCGTCTGACATGGGTATTTGGTAACAAGAATGGGGGGGCTGTTCATTTCTGTTCGAGGGTGGGGGGGGCAGGTTCAGGGGGGACGGGGGGGGCGGGGGGTAGGAACCTTTAGGTTGGGAATGGTTACAATGTACGTGGATATGAAATGTCGGGGGTACACGGGGGATTGTCTGCTATCTATGGTATGCCGGGTGGGTGGTGGCTTGTAGAATTGTTTATGCAGCGGGATGATCGGGGTGTTTGATGTATGGTATGGTTACAGTTTCTTGTTATGGGATTGTACACGGGACAAGTGTGGTGGTCGGCGGAAGTACGGGGTTTTGTAGCAACAGAAGGGTGCAATGTAACAGGGATGTTGTGTGTGGATACATAAAGGTGGCACTGGGGTTAGCAAAACAGATTAAGGACATATAGAAAATTTAAATGCGTGTGATTAGCGGAGCTGGGTGAGGTAGGACGGCCAATGGGGGGGTGGGCGGGTAGATTGCAGGTGAAAAATTCCATCGTGAAAGGGCGTCAGAATCTTTGATTTTTTGGAGGTGGGTGGGACAACAGGTGCCTCATTTACACCACCTCAGTTGTATTTATTGGATCGTCACTTCTTTGATGCAAAGTCTATTCTATTCGCTTATATAAACCATTACGTGTCATGACTCAACCAGTTCCCTCCAATACACGTTTCTTACACTCATATTCATTACGGGAAACTCCTTTGTGGTCAGCCATTGTTCTACATGACTCGCAGCGGACAAGGACCTGAAAACAACAACCCAATGTCCAGTATCCATATCTTAGTGGACGAATGGCACGCTTGTAGGATAGTGGGTGCATGTTCCCTACTTAGTTGGTTGGGGCATAGGTTGCAGATCAGATTCTTAAGGTAATTCCAATGGAGGTATATGATTTATTCGGGTGATTGCGTGGTACCCACTTAATTAGTTCATTTATGTTATTTATTAGAGCGGAGGTTGCTTTATCGGTTTGGTCGGCGCTTCGTTCCATTTATTGATTTTATTCGGTGGTTCAGGATGACATTTTTTTCCGGGGGCCAAAAGTTTCATTGAATTTGTCTTTAGGCATGTGTGCATTAAGAGGGACAATGTTTCCAGGACCACTTTTCCCGGTCTAGCGCTGTGACTTAGACAGCATTCGTTGCACCTATGAGAATCACTAGAACACGGTCAAACTCTGGTATGATCGGTTAATTTTGGTGCTCATTAAAGTTATTGGGAGGAGAGTGGTGTGAGGAACCTAAATTTCTGCATCGTTTCAACAGATAACAACCCTTTTTAGGCTAATACAAGGATGGGCAGTTCATTGACAAAGGCTTGTTTCGACTGTCCGCTTCTGGGCTTTTACTTGTCTGGTTATCAAATTCTAACACCACTTTGTTTCTTGACAGGCTGTTCTTTCTTCCCTTTACTTCTATATCTTCTACGTTTCACATTGTTAGTTCTTGTAAGCTTTGCAACCAATGTTCCTGTTATTGTTCTATTATGTTCTGATTCCCACTTCCATTCTTTTGAATGTCATTTTATTGCCTGACTTTTTAGTGTTGCCCTTGCTACGCTTTTTTTTGTCTAATTACTGACATATGCATTCTATGAAAAATGTGCCCTGTCGTCTATTGCCTGACATTGTACAGTTCCAAACCGGTCTGATGTTTTACTATGCATCCTAGGTATGTTATTGTGAAGATGTGGTTCCTATTCGTTCCAGAAGACCGAACAGATGCTATAGATGTTTACTGCTTTGGGCTCGTTAGAAATTTGATTGATAAGGGGCTCACTGATTTAGACGTCAATGATGACGCGAGACTTTACCTAGAATGTTTATCAAAGTAAAGTGACGTGTATGGTTGAAGGGCAAGCCCACCTGCTGGCAATCAATGTTATAAGTCTACCCAAATAGATCTATCCTAAAATCTGGAATCATACACCGATATAATTTATGTCCTTTTTCTGGGCATTCGTTTGCTTAGCCACATCCAGCAGGGACGAAAGTTGTAGAATGTGACAAGTGCAATTAGTCTGAATGATGAGCAACTTGTCCTGCATATTTTACTCCAGTAAATCTTTCCAATGAAGGCAATGCAAATACTAGTCCACATCCATTAAACTCCTACTTGAGACTTGCCTATGTTGTACCTGGGTTCTCAATGGTTTCTAGATCTTTGGTCTTCGGCATCAAATCTAGTCCAAGCATTAACTCCATAGGCAACAGATCTTGACTATGTAAAAAAATATAGTTGTTGATTAGGGAGGCACAATCCAATCCCTGTCGTAACTGTAACTTCTTAAGCTAGAAACAAGTAATCCTGTCGCCTTTTAGGTTACCTTGTAACTAATCAAATAAATCAAGAAATTATCCCCTGTTGGTAATACTTACTGTCTGGGTCAAATTCTACGGGTTACTCTTAACATCGTTGTCTGTAGATGTCACATTTGAAATATCTGCTCCTGGCAGACACCCTAAGGAATTTTTTTGTTGCAAATTTGCGGTGGCCTGAGGCCTACGTGCTTACGTGCTCTGTGACTAGCACTACAAAAAAGCGGTAAAGGTTGGGCATTAGGATTACGATTAGTAATGACCATACAACTATGCAGTTGTTAGCTTTTGGAATTTCATAAAGCATGTCATGTTGAATTTGTTCGCATAAATATTCCTATGGGTAGGGTCGCTGTCCAAAAGCCTTAGTTTAGCTAGTTATTCCAAAATTGACAAGTTTAGTATATAATATATGTTTAAGGTTCCCTCGAATTTTGTAGTTAAGCTAGTATTTACAGCTAAATAGACTGAGCACTAACGGACATGGCTCTAAAATGTTACCTGAATACGCTGTCCAGTTAACGTAATGGTTAACACGATATCAGGCTGAAGACCATGTTCATTCTGTTATCCCTAACTTTTACAATTGACTATCCGACTTCTAAATCCATACTAATCCCCCAACTGCTTGATTATTTCTTTCCTGCAGGCATGTGATGCAGTCTAATTTCATAACAGATTACTCAGAATCGCCTTTGATAAGTGTAAAATGCATCCCTTAACTAGATCATATTTTGATGGGAACTGAAAGAAAGTAGAACAATTCCTCTTCATCTCAGTTTCCTACTTCCTCTCCTGAAAGTGATTCTAACAAAGTCTAAGAATCTGGTTCACCTTCTGGGGGTCCAAGTAATGACAATTATTCTTTCGCTGCGTCACTCATTCATTACATTGGTGGTTGATCTGTTTTGGTCCCAGCCCCCCCGTATTTTCTTACACTCTGAGGCAAGATGTAAGTTCAGGTTTTTCTATAGTGGTTCTAAGTAGTATTCCTGAAAGTTCATTTGTTCTCCTGGTAAAGCTCAGCTTCGATGTCCTGCTCCCTTACAATGCTCAGGGAAAAGAGCTCATCGACTTGAAAGAACGTTATCTAATGGAAACAGGGGTAAAAGATGGCGGCGTTTGCCCGGGATAGTGATTATTCTGCAGCCCAGGCTTAAAATTAGAATCAAGTGAAATGTATTAGGTATATTCTGTTCAAATAAATACGACCCAGTTTAGTATGTTACGATTAATAAACTGAAACAAAAAGTCTGCTGTAAAACTTGTACAAATTTCCTGTTCGATAAGGTACTATGGATGCTATTTTCCATTTGATATGCTTGATGGATTTCAAAGTTCTGTATCTAAGGTAAAATGTCTGTTATTGGTACACATGAATCGTTTTCGTGTAAATGCATATTTCCGTGTTAGAGTGGTAAGAGGGTGACTTCCTATATCAGTCCCCTTTGTGATCCAAATTTACAGGTTATCAGTTACGATGTCATTGGAATACAATCTGGTAATTTTGAAACCATTGTTGTCATCAAAGAAGTACTGACCCGTTTCAAGTTTCATATTAAATAACCACCTTGGTAACTCAAACTCTGTAAATAAATCAGTTGACAATTAAGGGTAATTCATTGTGGAAAGTACTTTAGATAGGATTGAACAGGACTATCAGAAACGGAGGCTATATACCGGTGCTGATACGGGAAATGCCAGATACCCCCAAGGGACAGTTGTAAAACGGATGTTTTTTGGATTTTTGGATTCTCTCTAAATAACCATGGTTTTTCAACCCCGCTGCATCGAATTTAGTTATAGTTAATATTATGTAAGATACGCTCTAACGCACGTGAAGCTTAATGATCCCTAGGGTAGATATTCTATGTGATATAGGCTTTAGCTTGAAATTATTTCAGGACAGATTACACACATTTCTAGAACTTTACATTTTCAAACCCACCTAGTTGCACGTAATAATAAAAATTTGCCTTCTTTCATCAGCCCATTCTATACACTATTTTCCCCACCCTTAGCACCATTTTATAGAGATTTTAGCATAACTTTAAGCCTTCAAAATTTATGAGGGTATATTCCCTTACTCAACATGTTTCTTCCAGAGGAAGCCTTTTTTGAAACAATTATTTTACAAAAGGTAATATAAATATATATAAAAATTAATATTATATATATATAATAAAATATACATCTTCTATTACCCACACAACACATCAACACCGACCATTAACCATTATCAGTAAATAGACATAATTTGACAGTATTAGATATGGCTGATATAAATCAGAATGTGATTAAGGACTCTGAGATGACTGGGATTATGTTGTAGTAGCGATGCGGAAAATGTTTCCACAGGTGAGAGCTTAGAGTCAAGAGATCTGCATGGGAGGTGAAATGTTGCAGCTCCCTATACGAGTATCCGCTCAATGACATATGTCCTTAGGGAGGTATAACGGGTTATAGATGATAAGCAGAGCAGTCTACGCTGGTTGATTTTGCCTACTATCACTTTTATCAGAAGTTATCGTTTCAAATATTAAGGTATTAGATAATGGCGAAGTGTGTCGCTAAGATAGGGGAATTAAGACTAGATTCGGTCTCTGAATAGAAAATAGACCGGTGCTAGCTCAGTGGGAGATAATATAGAATTAGATTTTTCAGAGAGAGCTCATGGTAAATTAAAGAGTCTGTCCTGAACTCGAGAAGCTTCTCTGGTCGCAATATACCAGCTCGATTCGACCGAGGTTATAGAATGTATATATTCTCTATATCCATCACATAAAACATAGAGTGACGACCGATGACGCACGACCGTGGAAAAATCTAACAAAGGCTATCGATATTTATGGGACGAGCTGGACGAATTGCATAAGTATAAGTCAATTTTATTTGTGTAGAAATTACAAGTATGACACTCCAACTATAATAAATACATAAGTTAATGACTTCTCCCCGAACTAGCATAGGTGACAAAATCTTGTTGAGCCCGAACGATATGCCGTTTCGAAAGCGAACAGCCATACAGCTGTGGTCTAGGAATATTTTACCGTTCCAACAGCGTTTTATATTCATCTCATTCGAGGAAAAAAAATTAGCCAACAAAATTGCATTAACAAAACACAAGTGGGTGAATAAATTATACTGCTTTCTCTTGTCATCCTAGGCCAAGCCCAATTTAACTACAAACTGGTGATTACACTCAGGGCAAAACTATAGGACACAACCCGTGAATCGAGTTCATTATTTAATAGTTGCGATAAAAGGTTTATCAATGATCCGGGGAGCGTTACTTAACAACTATATTTCGGCTTATGTAATAGTCAATGCCACGTAAAGGTACAGAAGAACTTTAACATTGTGATCAAAAGACAGATCTCGAGGTTTCCCGTATTAGGACACTGAAGGTTGGTAACTTACTTATAAAAAAATTATTGGTACACAAGTTAAATTGGACATGAATTGTTGTATTTCGACAGGGGTGCCTGACAAGCGCTATAGGGCCGACATATAAATGGTCGATAGGCGATACATAATTTTAAAGTAGTGCGAAGGGATCTTGACAAATGGATTCACACACAAAGCCGAAGGATATTACTTTATCCGACAATCAGTAACCACAGATATAAACTCAGGTTATATTCAATCTAGAAATTTGGTAGATTTTGGGATGAAAAATTGTATAAAAGCAAGAAACATAAGCACAATATATAATATTATCCACACTATCCTATTACTGCGTTAACATATAATCTTCACTTCGGTTAAATTAACTCTTAACATTCAGAAATATCCGTTAGAGTAGTCTCATCGTATCACTCCCGTGCAATACTTGGTCTTTACCCCCATCAAACTCAGCAATAAACGTACATCTTCGTCAATACACAATGTGAAGCGGTTGCATTTATTGTTAGTTCCTATATATTTGCTGGTTACCGAATTTTATTAAATAAATTTATAGTGAATGATTTTAGCAAGAATTGTAAATTTATTCTGTATATGTAAAAGTCCTTCGAGCATAGCCTGACTGGCCACACTGGACAAAACTAGAAACCACAACGGAGCTCTATCAAAGCCCTAGAAAATCCCTCGCCTATCGTCACTATAAATTACTACCGCATAATCCGCTCAACTCCGACACCTGAGATAAACTACTACGTAATTAGAACCAAAGTAGATAATGTTAGCGACACTGCGGAGTATTAAGTTAGTCTGAATGAAGACAGTCTAACTGTGGGTTTTATAAATATTGGAAAGAAACAAGAGAACACTCAATATACGATGAAGCATTACAAATTTCCTGCATCATTTGGCTGCACCGCTTTTACTGCACCGACTCGCTCCGGAAATGCGCAGCAAGATATTTAGCAAAGAGGAATGAACCTGCTATACCGCCGTGCGCGCTCTTTTCGTCGAGAAATCACTATTTGCTGCGGATGATGGTTCATAAACGAAAATATGCGAGCGCGCATTGGATCTAAATCTATCACGTGAATAATTACCTTATAGGCGAAACAGTCAGGAAAAGTGTAGAAATGGTATAAATAATCTGTCGAGGACGAATTCCGCAAGATTATCTCAACGCATACGTAGCCACACATGTGTTGCTAAGCTTAGAATGACATGACACGGTTTGAATTGCCTAACAAATAGGTATGGGAAAAACAAGGTAAAGAGGCCGAAAGAAAGGTAAACGACAATTGTAGAAACCGATCAGATCTATAAAATTCTACCTTCTCTATGCACACGATGAACATTTACGTAGTCACCCAGCTATTTCAGAATCTGATTAAATTATGAAGTATGTATTATAAACTGAATCAATAGATCATTAGACCCTGCCTTACAGTTATTAGATAAATAATTCGAATAATTTTAGGGAGGCATATAATCGCACTCATAATGTATTTGGACAGTCTACGCTTATTATGAGTAGGGAAGATGGCAGTATTTCGGTATGTGGCAAAGATTGTTTCCAAAGCTAGAAAGTGGTAACGCGTCTTTTGTAAAATTGCTGGCTAGGGTACTGTAATGGTTGAAGCGCTGAAAAACGTTTTCATTGCATTATCAACGTGGCCAGAACAGTTGGCGCAAAAGAGCCACTCTTATGTGTAGCGAATTTAGCTTTCGTTAACAGGAAGCGCTTTCTAAGGGGTCTAGTTATAAGATAGGTATTTCCGATTATACAATTTGTTGCATGATTACCAGCATAGGGCACAGCACGTTTTTAAAGTGAATGAAGCCTTTTTGTGTTGGATATGGAACAACATCCAGCATTGTGTGAACAATAGTTAGGTATGTTTTTGTGAGATGTTAGAACATTCCTTGCACCTCATCAGGAAGTGTTTGATATTGGTCATTGGAAAACTTTTAGTGCGTAAGTTTGTTGGAGTGTTTACTGTGAGTTCAACTTAGGTGCTGTTCAACAGTTAGATAAGAGATTTATGATCATTAAGTTTTTCAATTATTGATGTTAATTGAGCTGAGGTGTTGTTTTCTTGGAGTTTGTAGTTTTTGTTTGTTGATATTAATATACATTTGTTTTTTTGCCTTCGCTTAGATGTCCTTATAAACATAGTGTATAGTTGTCACAGATAGTTATAGTGAGTGCATTGTGCTACTAGTGTAAAATTAAAGTATTGGCAAACAGGACACGGATAAATGTTTGATGTGAGAGGAAGTTAATACTGTCTCGCAAGGAGAGGGGGAGAATAGAGTAAGGAAACCGATATGACAACAGTTGGGTTAGGACACCCTGCAAAAGTCAGACCCAAAGTAGTTGAAGTAGAAATGATTTAATTAATCACAGATTAATATTTACTTTTTTTTATTTTCCTTTTTTTTGATCTAATTTTCTGATTAACAAGTGTGCATATCATATCGAAAGAATTTTCAGTTCAAAGCTAGTATACACATTAATGTAAATTGAGTTTAGTGAGATGATATCATTTTTGTTAAGACTGGTGTCAGATGTTTTGGTCTAAACGATGATATCAATCGCATGTCATTATTGGAAGGTGTTTCTTTAGTATTGATAAGAGTTTTTCCAGTGTTTGGAAGGAACGATATAGAGAAATGGGCTATAGTTACCAAGGTTGTTTTATTGCTGACCCGGTTTAAAAAACAGGTACTATTCGCAGGGAACGTAATGTCCAGTGTCATTTAATATATATCAGACATCTTTGCCGGAGTATATATGCGTCTACAAAACAACACCATTGGAGTCCGGGATCTTTGCAATAAGTTTTGCTGAAAGATTATCGATTAGATCGCTGGAAACGAAAGAAATTCAAGAACTTACTCTCGAAGGAGAACAGAACACGAACCCTCATGGCTGGGACCAACAAATAGAAAAAAGACGATTAGGTGCAATAGCCATGAGAATGTTTCCGACCATTACGTTCAATGGGCAAACGTAAGAAGAAGGTCACATTTAAAACTCTCGGGTCTTATATGTAGTGATGTGGATCAATTAAAGCAATACAAGAAGAAAAGTTGCTGGCACTGATCATCCCATAAGCATTTCATAGGCACTTACATCCAGAAAACTTAGCCGTATCAAAATACACCCTCTTTATAATAATAAATCAAAAAAGGTGATATGATCTCTTTCACCCAGCTCAATTCTTGCTTAATCCTGAAATCTCACCATATCACTCCTACAAAATTCATATAAATCACACCCTTTCCCCCACCCCATTAACATATCTCTCACTCCTCACCCACATCTGCCCTCCCCAAAATATACTAATCCCTATCCTAATATAATTTCATACAACGTACATTAAAACCCTCCCCATCACACCTTCCCTATACTTACCCTTCTTCTCTTCTTCCCTCACAATTTATAACCACCCCCTCATTTCTTCCTTAAAAAACCATTTCTCCAATATCTTAATCTCTATATTCTTCTTACATATCAAAACACATTCTCCTCCTCGTTGACTGTTGATTCTCTATAATCTCCCAACATATAATTCTTCAAAGTCCCTTCTTTTCATACACACTCCCCTCACCCATGAATTTTATCCTCTAACCCCATTTTTCTTTATACTATCCCTACCTC
>JAMPIV010021617.1:0-10000 GCA_024509875.1 Oreohelix idahoensis
GTCCCTCACACCGAGACTGCTTCTTCTACAACCACAGCCTTTGTGGGGTGCCCACCTCAACCAGTCTCATGGACCGCCGACAGACATGGTACCGCAATGTCCGCAGTTTAACACTGTATTCTTGCCCGAATGAAATAGAGGACGACACCCCCACAGAGTCCTCACTATTGACTGTGTCCAACACAAACGCGGAATTCGGGTGTTCAATGGGGGTAGTGCACACGTCATCATAATGAGCCCTGCCGTGACCATTGGAACATCTGCGTTCCCTTTTTGGCTCCTCGCGTGGACTATTGCTGGGACTTCTAACTGGTGAAGACAGCGCATCGGAGTCGGCTATTCATCCGACCCATTCCTCCACTTGGAATGTTTTGTTTTATTATAAACCCGATCTTCTTTACGAGATTCCTCAAAGCGTACCTGCTTTTGCGTTTGGTGCTCTACTCCGTCACTATCACTTTTTTCCAATGTCGGTTGTGCCAGTTCGACTGACCATTTCGATAAGATCGAAAGTTACCGTAATTCTCTCTGCGTGGTAAGATAGGGATGGGAGGGGCCTATCGTCCTTCTGCTCTTCGGCATCTGTCAGTATCGCCTGGCTGATTTTGCCATGGTTGTTCGCTGAACTTTGTCGACACCAGCAACTAAGGGGCGTCAGACAGACTTGACCGATGGATGGGTTTACCCGGATGGACCAGAAACATAATGGTGCCCCAATTGGGCCACAGAAAAGCAACATCCTTAGGTTTGTCGTTCCTGGAAAAATGCTACCAACTCAGTGGAATAAGACGACAACACCTTGTCCCGTAGCATTCGATCAACCAAGTCATTAAAGTCCTTTGGAATTCCTTCCAACCTCGATTCAGCAGAAGCTTGATCTTCGAGATGAAGTCCTCGAAGTCCTGGTCTGCACTTGGCATAGTGTTTCTTGAACCGCGTCCGGTTACCCGTCAGCCGTCAAACGGAACTCCCGAAGCAACCGTTCCTTCACCTTGTCGTAATCCGCCCGCTCTTCCTGCGAGGGGCTCTAAAAAGTCTCCATCGCAGGGTCCCCACTAGCAATTGTGGATAACAGAGATGGCCTTCGCTAGCAGAATTCGCCATAGGACATCTTTCATTCCTCAATTAAAAAATAATATTGTCTCACCCACAAGTCAGAAGGTGGACGCAGCATTTTTCGTCACATTATACTGCTTGCTCACAAAGTTCAATACATCGTTTTCACAAGTTCAATACAGAGTCATCATAAATACAAATCACTCGAAATATCATTATTATCTGAAGTCAAGCAAAAGAGCTCAAAGAGGAATCGCATATTTATACCAAGTGCAACACCTTCTTAAGCGCATTCTATGAAGCAGACTCTAAAGTATATTTTATGAATCACGACTACATACGCAAGATTATGAGTCTACATATCACTAACATTTCGTGAAGATATCCACTCTGGCCAGTACCCTTGGGAGATTAGAGAACAGACCTTTTGTTCATATGACAGCTATTAGCTGTTGATCAACACTACAGAGATACACTCACACAGAGAAAAAATATATATATATATATATATATATATATATATATAAATATATATATATATATATATATATATATATATATATATATATATATATATATATCGTCAACGTTCTCAGTCCGACCACAGTTTTTCATCAGAACGTCCTCGACTTAGAGATACCCCCCACTCGACATAACGTAATAACAACTTGGGACATTTTTATGCATACATGTGAATCGTCATATCAATGCGAAGCATTTAGAGACACATGGACTGTGTAGATTACTCACCATTTTGGTAACACGTATCATATCACATCATCATTTCACTTTACACCAGTTCATTCTTAATTAACTATTACTTAACTGTTACTATCCGGCAAGCTCCGTGAAGTGGCGCGGGTTTAGTACCAATTTTACGGCTCGCCAGTTCAAGTGGCGCGCGACGGTAACGGTAGCTAAACTAGCGCGTAAAAAACGCGGTTTTAGCTCATGTATAGTAAGAGTTAATTAACTGCAATTTAATTATCTCATCTGTGCGTTTTGTGTGAATCGTCTTTCACCATCATCACGTTCTAACCATTACTAACCCTATATGTGTGGATATTTCATTAATAAACCCAACGATCGTTTGATCATTATCTAGTTTGTTAATGTATCACTCGTGCTGTTGGTGTTACATATTCACCTATAGGAACCTTTCTCTACTCAGATGAGGTTGGGGGCTTTTTTCTGTACGATATCTAAGGGCAGAAACTAAGGTCGTGGGGAAACAAAACTCTTTCCATAATTAATTAGAAAACACTGTCCAGTGGAAAGCATTCGCATTCCTGTCTTCTTGTCCCTATCTCGAATAAGGCTTTATCCTTTCTTAACGAGCCAATTGCTAGAGACCTTGCCCCAGTACTCACCACACGACAGGGCGGAGCAGTCGAACAGCAACACCGAGGTCCCGATGCGGACGATCAGGTGGTCGATGTATCACCACCTGAGACAGCTTTGTAATGTAGTGAAGGTGACTGAGGAAGTGGATTTCACATGTTAATACCATGTTTGTGCTAAATGAGATACTTATGAATTTCATGTATTTTGGCGCCATAACGACAAGTTGGTATATGTCTAAACCTTGTGACAAATTACTGTTTGTGCTTTGAGAATATCAACTGTAATGTGTGCCTATGTAAGAGTTACTATTAATGTACAGCGCAATGTGTTATGGGTGACCAGGGGAGGACAGTCGTTGTCATTTTTCACGACTGCCAGAACCTTGGGTAACCTACTTTATGTCCATATTGTTTTTTCGGATGGTTGGAGAATGCAGTAATGACAATGGTAGTGGAGAACTATAGCACTCTCTGTTCATGGAACGATATGCTGTTAGTGGCATATGGTCGTTCAAACTC
The DNA here is from genome assembly GCA_024509875.1 of Oreohelix idahoensis. Taxonomy (NCBI): domain Eukaryota; kingdom Metazoa; phylum Mollusca; class Gastropoda; order Stylommatophora; family Oreohelicidae; genus Oreohelix; species Oreohelix idahoensis. Next base: position 2,919 of record JAMPIV010021617.1, read on the forward strand.
CTACGGGGTGGGGCAAAGCTTCCTCCGATGGAAGAAAACTACGTTTTCTTTCTTGGGGGTTGATGTCACAGCGCTATTTTGCAGTGTATCTTAGGTTTTGTGTTCGGCCAAAAGCCAGCCGGGCGAGGCCGGGGCTTGCCGAACTGGTGAGTCATGTGACCACCGGAAGTCGGGGGAAAAGGCGCAAAGTTTGGTCAGTCAGAAACTAGCCGTTTTCCAGAGTGGACGGATATATATTTTCATTTTACTTACTTACTTACTTAGTCGTTCCCCTTCTACCGTGAGGTGTAGAGGTTTGGAAGAGAGAGCGCCAGACTATTCTATCAGCTGTCTTCCTCCTGGCCTGGTTCCATTCTAGTCCTCGGTCCTTCAAAGATTGTCTAATGTTGTCCTCCCAGCGGACTCTGGGTCGTCCTCGGGGTCTGGATCCTTGGCTCTTTGTTTCCCATGCTTGTCGTTATATTTTCATTTTGCCAGCGAGATTGCTGTGCGGTTCATGTGATGGACTATTAATGGAGTGCTTGCCATATTTCGGTTCTGGTTGGTAATAACGTGATAATGCTAGAGCAGTGTAGTGTCTAGTTTGCATTATCAACAGGCCATAGATTAATAAGTTTTCAATGATCTGAGTGGGTCATCGTCTCAATTTTTGCCGCTCAGGTGATTGATATTTATTGCAGTGGTTCCAGTGTAAAGTCGTGCTGTCGTGTATGATGCTGATAGATCAAGCTGCTACTGCAACTTTTCAATGGCATTTCATTATTGTATTTGAAGCGTTTATTGGCCGTGTGAGGCCTTATTGTATTTGCATATATTAAAGGGAAGTTCCTTTTTAATGTGTTCATTTCTATTGTCAGCCATTGTTGTGTGGTATACTCTTGGAAGAACGAGCCTTTAGTTATTATTACAAATCCACACTGCAGTGGTGGAACCACAATAAATGGTTCTTGACAGGTACCGATGAACAGCTGGGTAGACTGGAGCTTGTCGATACCGTGAATCGAATCTGCCACCTTTGCCGCGAGAGATCAGCGCTCTAACCACTCTGTCAATCGGATGTTCCAGTTACTATTATACACCTGCTTATACGTGCATGCTATATACCAGGAACGGTCCTTAAAGTATCTGGTACCCGGGGCGGATGCTACATTTTGCACCCCCTTCCCATAAGGAAACACTTGCAAGTACATTTTAAGTAAAGAGTAGTAAAAACTATCATAATAGTGTTCGATGGCACACCCTTTCTGGCAGTCACCCGGCGCAGACCGCCCCCTCTCACCCCCCTCACTTAGTACGCCACTGCTTTATACTTCTAAGTTTTTACTCCTTACGGAGGGTGGAACCATTACTACAGGTGGCCCTCTTGCAGAAAGCCTACATTACCTCACCTCACCTCACTAGGGAGGGCGCACCTGAGCCTTTTTTACACGCCTTACTATACATTAAAATATTTTTTACCCCCTCTCTTCAAACGGGAAGGTCTGCGAGCACTAAAAGTCGTCGTGGAAGCAAAATCTACATTATTAGTAATTTTGTCAGACCTAAATGTATTGTATATTTGGACATGCACCCTAATATAACCGACGGGACGCGCCACGCCAAAAGGAGGCAAAATATTATTTAAAAAAAAAAATAAATCATTATTAGTAGAACAACGAAAGACAATTTATCTTAATGTCTCACCACCAGTTCTTGTAGACGAAACAGTGAGATGCAGAGAGGATATGCGTGCTGTCGATGATGGTGCCGCCACAAATGAACTGAGACAGCCGATTATAGATCATCACCATCCACGGAAACTCGCAGTTGTCTGCCTCAGATCCACCAATAATACGGAAGCCATTGTCACCGGTCTTACCACAGAAGTCAGCGTTGGTTGTTCCTGAAGGTACGAGAGCAAAGGATTACGGTGTCTGAGCTGTAGAGGAGGGGGGAGAAATGGAGTGACCTTAAGTTATAATTATCATTGTCCTTTTCTCTCCCCGTGGATCATGGAGCCACCACTGTACCCCCCCCCCCTCCCCTAACTTTTGCAGGAAGCCTGCTCATAACATTCACAGGATCTTACGCTGTGGTTTATGTAGCAATTTGTTTTGCATGATGAAGTTATTGTTGATCAGAATCAACCTCATTGCACTCCAGGTAAACCCATTGTGCTCATTCTCCCTCAGTTAATGTCGAAGGTTATGAATACTTACTGTTCCTATAACATGCTGGTTGTATAAAATAGGGGTTCTCAACAATTTATGTTTTGCTCCATGTATATGGTAGATGGTTGAAAGGAGCGTGCTACAAAAAAAGTAGCAAACGCCTTAAAAAAAAATTTTGTTGCTCATGGCCGCCCTTCTGAGTCTCATATTTATCTCAGTGACCTTCCAAGGGGCGCTGTTAGCAAACAAATGTACTTTACCATCTTACTGTAGATTCCTAGACATATGGCATTCTTCTTCTTTGATCCTTAGCCGCCGACCGTCAAAGCAGTCAGTGGCCATCACATTTTGGTCGGCCTCTCTTTCTTTTTCCTTCAGGGGTCCAAAGCATAGCTGTTCTTGTGATGGCATCGGGGTATCTTCTGAGGACATGGCCAACCCAGCTCCAGCGTCTGCCAGCTATGATGGTGTGCATGTCCTCTTGCTTGCTCTGAGTAAGCAGATCTTGGTTGGTGATGATATTCGGCCAAAAGATTCGGTGAACTTTTCTTAGGCATGTTGTGTGAAAAGAGGACAATTTCGACATTTCCTTCTCTGTAACTCTCCAGCATTCCGCACCATAGAGAAGCACAGAAAGCACACAGCTCTGATATAATCTTAATTTTAATCTTAATTTTAATTTTAATTTATGGCATGGTCGACGTTAAAAACCACTGGTATAAACGACGGTTACATCCTCTCATATATCCATCTCTGTTAGTCTTACGTTTGATGTCAAATTCCAGTAATCTTAGCTTTGCTGATTCTTCGATTTCTCTAGAAGACAATCAGTAATAGTCTTTAGTATTTCTCCATTACCCATATTCATTATGCCCATCAAGGGTGCTCCCGAAGCTAGTCTTTCAGGTCTGTCATTGCCCCGCACCACTGCATGACCAGGACAGCAGATTCACACCAGTTCCTGAAGGTTCCAGGCTTCTATGCATATGTTCCATTCATGCCGGAGCCATCCACGTTGGACCTTCCGAAGAATGGACTGAGAGTAGATACTGAGAGTAGATATTGAGAGTAGATACTAAGAGTAGATATTGAGAGTAGATACTGAGAGTAGATAATGAGAGTAGATACTGAGAGTAGATATTGAGAGTAGATATTAAGAGCAGATATTGAGAGTAGATATTAAGAGTAGATACTGAGAGTAGATATTGAGAGTAGATCCTGAGAGTAGATACTGATACTGAGAGTAGATACTGAGAGTAGATCCTGAGAGTAGATACTGAGCGTAGATACTTAGAGTATATACTTAGAGTAGGTATTGAGAGTAGATATTGAGAGTAGATATTGAGAGTAGATACTGATACTGAGAGTAGATATTGAGAGCAGATATCGAGAGTAGATACTGAGAGTAGATACTGAGAGTAGATATTGAGAGTAGATATTAAGAGTAGATACTGAGAGTAGATATTGAGAGTAGATCCTGAGAGTAGATACTGATACTGAGAGTAGATACTGAGAGTAGATATTGAGAGTAGATACTGAGAGTAGATACTGAGAGTAGATACTGAGAGTAGATATCGAGAGTAGATACTGAGAGTTGATACCGAAACTGAGAGTACATACTGAGAGTAGATATTGAGAGTAGATACTGAGAGTAGATACTGAGAGTAGATATTGAGAGTAGATACTGAGAGTAGATACTGATACTGAGAGTAGATATTGAGAGTAGATACTGAGAGTAGATACTGATACTGAGAGTAGATATTGAGAGTAGATATTGAGAGTAGATACTGAGAGTAGATACTGATACTGAGAGTAGATTCTGAGAGTAGATAATGAGAGCAAATAGAATTGAGACAAAAATGATGAGGTTTCCAGTCTCATACACAACCTCATGTTTGTCGCCTTGTACGACATGCCTGAGAGAGCAGAAGATATATTCTTCCCTTGTTTCTTCAGATACCCAGCCCCCCCCCCCTCCCGGGGGGGTCGAATTATCCATTAGGCTAAGTAAGCTGAAGCCTAGAGGCCCCAAGCTCTTGGGGGCCCGTGCATCAGTTACAAAAAATTTAAAAAATGCAGAGATTTATGTAAAAAAAGAAAATGTTTGCACTTTAACAATCGCATTCATAACGTTCTAAAAACAGATAAAAACAAAAATAGCTTAAACGACTTAATGCACCCCGGGCAAAATTATAACGGCGTATCAACTATTATGTTTACATTAATAATAATAATACTACTAAACATTAATAAAAAATAATTACTAATAAAAGAGGTAAGCAATGCTAACAAACTAACATACCCTCATCGATCTGTTCTTTGCCTTCTGTAAATTTTCTTATTTGTTTTTGTAAGTTACTATCGCCAATCCAATGGCAGTGAACATGCGGGCCCTTTACAAAGTAACCACCACTCCACCCCATTCCCCCCCCCCTCCCAAAAAAAAAAAAAAAATTATATATTCAATGCTTTCCAATTTATTAGCCAATATCAGGAGAATTGTATGCGTTCTAACATTAGCGCCCCAGGCTATCACCCGCCTCGTCTGACGCTAAGATTGGTATTAACTACCGCTGTCTTTTTTTTCATCAATGTGTAATAAAAAGATTGCCTTACTTTGACTCTTTTGTGTTTGTAGTTGTCGGCCTAAGCGTTGTGGCTGAAGTAGTTGTTGGTCTCAGGGTTGTGGTTGAAGTAGTTGTTGGCGCTGGCGTTGTGGTTGACGTAGTTGTTGCTACTGGTGTTGCGGTTGGAGCAGTTGTTTGCCTAGTTGGTGTTGCTGTTGTGCTTGATGTTATCGTTGTCATTGATGTCGACAAAGCGGAATTACTGGTTCCTGTCACTACAGACGAGATAGAGAACTCTGCGGCGCATCCATTAGAAACCCACATTTGAGAGTTATCTGGTCTCAGGCCATAGTTTTGTCCCTTAAAAAACAGGCAATGAATATATATAAAATCCCAGCTTGTTCTGTCACTAACGCTAAGGGATGCAACTTTGGGTGGATGTTAGACATTAATTGTATTGCGTTCCTTATATGTACTCTCCCGAAAATAGTAACACTCGACAAAGAAAAGTACGCAAATGATGGTGTGCACAAAAATATATTTATAGAATGTGTGATCCCGTATACACACATTGGGATCCTCGCTGCTGCTACGTATATCATGTACTGTGGTGATGCACAGTGGTTTTAAAAAATACTTTTGAATAAGTAAAATTGCCGTTAGGTATTGGTGCTTTTGAATTTAATTCCCGTCTTATGACGGGCTTTTACAATAGTCTCACAATAATTATAAAGATGGAGAGCCTTTTGGTAGCGTTACAAGACAGTCTCTTGTTCTGGAATCCCCAAGGTAAGAAAGGTAGAGGGAGATAGAACAATACACGGAGAAGAATAATGGTGGCACAATTTAAATATATCAAGAAGACATGAGAAGACTTCATGCGGATAGAACAGGTCATGAAGCTCTGACATACATTTGTTGTTACCCCACACGAACTGCAGAACTGGAGGTAATGATGCTGTGATACAAAGATCCAGAACATTCTACCGTTATTTTACACCTTCATTTCTTGCTTTCATTGTGTGCTTTGAAACATAGAGAACTACAACAAACAACAACCAAAAAGCTACAGACTTTCATAATTGGATGCTTGTGAAGAATAGAAGGATTGAAGTGGTATGACAGGATCACTAAGGTGGAACTGATGACAAGCACCAGACATTCACCACTAGAAAACGAGATGAGAAGAAGACGCTAGAGATGGACAGGACACTCTTTGAGGAAATCAGCTGATATGATAACATTACCAGGCTGTTCTAGTACTGGAATCAACAAGAGGAAGACCAAAGAATGCACGGAGAAGAGAACGGAGACAGGCAAAAAGGGGATAAAAGAAACATGGAAAGAACTTGAGCTGATGGCACAAGACAGGAAGACTTGGCATACTTTTGCCGAAGGCCTATGCTCTTTGGGGAGTGTCGTATCGCGTCGCATTGTGTGCTACTACAACAGTAGTTGTCTGTGGGGATGGCCTATGGAATGTTGTCAAGAAGGTCTCCAGTAATTGGCTCGTAAGAAAGAAAGAGACCTATTCCAGATAAGGGTAAGAAGAAGGAAAGGCGAATACTCTCCACTATTTAGTGTTTTCTAATAGATTATTGAACGTTTATTAACTCTTTGGTGTAAGACAAGGTGATATCCTATCACCTTACCTCTTCATACTCCTTATGGACGATGTCATCAAGGCATGTAAGGAGAGAACAAGAAAGTATTCAGTGGGGTACTGGAAGATGAGACAGGTCTATATTTCGGAGCTGGCATTTGCTGATGATGTTGCCCTGATTGCTAAATCAGAGGCACATCTCCAATCCAACCTGCAAGTCTAGAAGGAAGAGCTGGAGAAAAGAGGGATGGTCATAAGCAGCTCTAAAACAAAATCCATGTAGATATCACGAGAAGAAAGAAAACATCAGATTAAGTTCGGAGAACAGGTCCTGGAGCAGGTCGACCACTTTAAATATCTCGGAGCTATTGTAGATCGAAAGGGAGGCATCAAAGAAGAGTTGGCCACTCGAAAAGCAGCGGCTGGGAGACTTTTTCAGGCCATAAATCGAGGATTCCTCAGCAAGAAAGAGGTTGGTAAGAAAACGAAGATGGCTGTATACCGCTCCACCTATGTCCCAGTCTTGACATATGGATGCGAGTCGTGGGCAATGACTACAACCCACAAAAGCCAGATCCAAACCTCAGAAATGAGGTATCTAAGGAAAGTGGTTGAAGTAACAAGAAGAGACATGGTCCGCAACCAGACGATCCGTCAAGGCCTAAAATCCCACCCGCTGCAGACCCAAATAGAACAGTCCCAACTAAGATGGTTTGGCCATGTCTGCAGAATGGGAGAAGATCGGCTACCACGACAAGCATG
>JAMPIV010021617.1:15000-50673 GCA_024509875.1 Oreohelix idahoensis
AAGTCTGTAGCTTTTTGGTTGTTGTCTTTGTTGTTCTCCATGTCTCAGAGCCATACAATAGGACTGACTTCACATTTGAGTTGAAGATTCTTATTTTCGTGTTGGATCCGATTTCTCTTGATTTCCATATATTTCCCAATGCAATGAAAGCTCCTCTTGCTTTTTATATTCTTATTTTGTTATCACTGTCTGTCCCTACGACAATGTCTATATTGCTGCCAAGATATGTGTACGATTCAACATCTTGTATTGGTGCTTCTTCAAGTTCAACCCTGTTATCATTACCTGCATTTATTCTCATTATTTTTGTCTTTTCCCTGTGTATTTTCAGACCCAATTGCTGTGACCTCTCGTCGAGTGTTTTCAATTTGTCCTGCATCTGATTACGGTTATGGGACAGAAGAGCCAAGTCATCAGCAAAATCCAGATCATCCAACTGCTTATTGAGAGTCCACTAGATTCAATTTCTGGTGTGTGTTGTCGATGATCTCATAACCTAGTCTATTGCTAGTAAGAAAAGAAATGGAGACAAGAGGCATCCCTGTCGCACTCCTGTTCTTGTCCCAAACGATTCTGCAAGCTGTCCTTCATGAAGAACTCTGCATGTCATGTCTTCATATGTTTTCTTTATTAAATTAATGATCTTCAGGGTAACTCCATAATGCCTCATCAATTTCCAAAGTGATTCTTTGTCTACACTGTCAAATGCCTTTTCGTAGTTTACAAATCCGATGTATAGTGGTGAATTCCATTCCAGACTTTGTTCAACTATTATTCTCAAAGTGGCTATCTGGTCTGTACAGGATCTGTTTTGTCGGAAACCTGCTTGTTCATCTCTCAGTTTCTTGTCTATGGGCTTTTTTAATATCTTAAGGATAATCCTGTTTAATACTTTTCCTGGCACTGAAAGTAACATTATTCCTCTAATTTGTGCACTCTTGTAAATTTCCCTCCTTAGGCAACTTAACCAGATATCCTTCCTTTCCTTTCTGCTGGTATCTCTTCCTTTTCCCAGACTTTACCATGCAATTTATATAATATCTCTGTAGCCGTGTCGATATCTGCTTTGATGGCCTCTGCTGGAATGCCATCAGCTCCAGACGCTTTTCCATCTCTTAGAAGCTTTTTGGCTTTCTTTATTTCTTCCTTCGTTGGTCTTTCACCGTTAATTTGTAGCTCTTCTTCTGCTGGCTGGATGTCCGGGGAGTTTTGTGGTGCTGGTCTATTGAGAAGGTCCTAAAAATATTCGGTCCACCTCTTCATTTGCTCTTGTATATTGCTGAGCAGTTTTCCATTCTTGTCTTTTATGAAGCAACTTGTTTGCTTGTATTTCCCTGTTAGCTTCTTTGTGCTGTTATACGGTTCTCTCATGTTCCCTTTGGCTGCAGGATCTTCTGCCTCTCACGCCAACTCCTCAATATACTTCCTCTTGTCTCTTTTGATACTTCTTTTTACTTCTTTGTTTGCTTCTGTGTACATGTCGTGTGGTGAGTACTGGGGCAACTACGACAGTAGTTTTTGCCAGGAATAGTCTATGAGATATTAGATATAAGGTCTCTAGAAATTGGCTCGTTAAGACAGAATAAAGACCTATTCGAGATAGGGACAAGAAGACAGGAATGCGAATGCTTTCCACTAGACAGTGTTTTCTAATTAATTATGGAAATAGTTCTGTTTCCCCACGACCTTAGCTTCTGCTCTTAGATCCCGTAAAGAAAAAGCCCCCAACCTCATCTGAGTAGAGAAAGGTTCCTATAGGTGAATATGTAACACCGACAGCACGAGTGATACATTAACAAACTAGATAATGATCAAACGATCGTTGGGTTTATTAAGGAAATATCCACACATATAGGGTTAGTAATGGTTAGAACGTGATGATGGTGAAAGACGATTCACACAAAATACCCAGATGAGATAATCAAATTGCAGTTAATTAAGTAATAGTTAATTAAGAATGAACTGGTATAAAGTGAAATGATGATGTGATATGATACGTGTTACCAAAATGGTGAGTAATCTACACAGTCCATGTGTCTCTAAATGCTTCGCATTGATATGATGATTCACGTGTAGGCATACAATGTTCAACGTTGTTATACGTTATGTCGAGTGGGGTATCTCTAAGTCGAGGACGTTCTGATGAATAGTGTTGTCATCCGGAGAACGCTGACGAGATATCTATGTATATTCCTTCACTATTCGAGTATATCTGTATTGTGGATCAACAGTTAATAGTTGTCATATGAACGAAAGGTCTGTTGTTTAATCTCCCGAGGGTACTGGTCAGACTGGATATCTTCACGAAATGTTAGTGATCTGTAGACTCATAATCTTGCGTATGTAGTCGAGATTCATAAAAACTATAGAGTCTGCTTCATAGAATGCGCTTAAGAATGTGTTGCACTTGGTATAAATATGCGATTCCTCTTTTGAGCTCTTTTGCTTGACTTCAGATAATAATGATCTTTCGAGTGATTTGAATTTGTGATAACTCTGTATTGAACTTGTGAGCCAGCAGTATATGGTGACGAAAAATGCTGCGTCCACCTTCTGACTTGTGGGTGAGAAAATATTCCTTTTTAATTGAGGAATGAAAGATGTCCTATGGCGAATTATGCTAGCCAAATGTCCGATTTTTATAACTTATTTTTGGTTAGACGTCAGACACGTTGCGTGTAGACTCAGACTTCTGATGAACTGAAGACACACAAAAGTATTCGTAAGTTTTTCACATTTAACATCACTGGTTGACTTTCATTTATACTTCTTCTTCTTCTTCTTCCGTCCTTAGCCACCGACCGTCAAAGCAGTCAATGGCCATTACGCCTAGTGGCGTCTTAGGGCAACAGCAGATAGGTTTTCTTTGCCATTGTTTCCCATCATGCCTATTGGCGTCTTTAGGGCAACGGCAAATCAATCCATTTGCTGTTGTTTCCGTAATCGAAGTGACTGGCAAACGGGTGATCAGCCCGTTGGTTTCATTTATACTACTGCTCGTTATTCATCTCTCTCTGAGTTCAATTCTAATGATGTTAAATATCTTGTTCATGAGAGTGTGAGCGCATGGGAGACTGTGATGATGATGAAGGTGAAGTATGAACTATTAATTACCTCATATCATCCTATCATCTTCTAGGAAAATCTTCTGATTTTATTAATCAGTTATGCCAAGAATTATTTGAAACTTTATCTTTCGCCCATTTTAGCTGTGAGGTTAAAAAAAAATAATAAGAAAATGTATTAATAATTCTTCAAGTTCAACCCTGTTATCATTACCTGCATTTATTCTCATTATTTTTGTCTTTTCCCTGTGTATTTTCAGACCCAATTGCTGTGACCTCTCGTCGAGTGTTTTTAATTTGTCCTGCATCTGATTACCTTCATCTGATTACCTTCTTTTCCCTTCGCAAAATCCTTTAAGAACACAATTCATCACAGAACTGAATTATATCCACTCTGAATAAACACGTGTATTAGACTAAACGTTTTTGGGATTGTATCTCTGCCTCACAATATAAAAACTGAACTGCTTCCTCTAGCAAGCTACACGGTATTATATTTCTGAAAGTCACCTGACCAAGCTGGGCGTCCAATGTGGTAATCCAACGCTTGTCTGAACAGCGGCCGACCAAAGATAACACCATTACAGTATGAGTCGTTTTCACCTGGCCAAGCTGGGCGTCCAATATTGTGACCCAGGTTTTTCCCTTGGCCAAGCTGGGCATTCAATGTGGTGACCCGTCGCTAGCCACAAAGTTAACAATGGTCGTCCACAGAAATTACAGCATGCCCGAAATGTCTGATTGGGATGACCAGATGTGTTGTCACCAGATTTATCACGATGCAATGTGGGCTTCAAACGATAATGTCAGGTATGGGGACTCAATCAAAGGACTTTATTTCCCCCGATGAAAGAACAAATGTGGTTCTCTAGATACTGGTCTCGAGTAATCACAACGATGAAATAGCAAATATGGGATAGCAAATGTGGGGTGAAAGAACAAATATCGGAGAAAATACAATACAAAAGATGTAGGAAACGATAGAGCAATAAGGCCTTTGCGCTCGTTTATCACAGTACACTTCTTGAGCCTTGGCTTTGGAACTTCTGGTTTTGCTTGTGTTTAAATCTGCTTTCTTGTTTTTCCTGTCTTTTATCTTATTTAAGTTTATGTTGTTATCCATGCTTTTTGTAGTCGTTCTCTTTTCCCCAGTATTTCTTCACGTGTCTCATTCCATACCGTTTTGATTTGCTGCCAATAGTCTTCTGTATTCTCTGCATCTTCCAGCTGTTGGAGCACCTGGAATTTGTTGAATATTGTGACCTGTTGCTTGCTTGGTTGCAATCGTGTTCGAAGGGTGTTGATGGGTGTTGTCGAAATGAAGACAAACAAAAGGTCAACTCGACCTACGCAGTGGTGTGTAGACATGGAGTGAGGATACAGTACATGCGAATGATGGCAAACGTTCGTTAGTTTACAAATAGACCAATCTCACTCACTTATGGCTGGAAGTCATTTACGCCAACTACTGTGTACGTTTCATACAGTTTAATTGGAACGATCACACTTGACAGCACGGGTACAGTGACAAACAGACAGGTTGGCATAAATCATAATAATGTTGATCAATGAAATGCACTATCACACGAGCATTCATGTTGCATAACAGGACCAATGGAATGTCAGTAGACAAGCACTCAGTACTTCCAATATATATCGTCTGACTTCACTAACAGAGCACGTCAGTTCATAAACAAGGTTCAAGATGGTCCCTAGACCTAACCCCGTCTAGCGAAGATTCCTTTAGCTAAGGTTCAGCACATATTTTTTGATAACAATATTGAACCACTAGTAGTGGGTTCTCTTCTGTAGCAGTGATCTCTGGACTCATCAGGTGATAGAAAGGGGGCATTCCTGTTCTCTCCTTGATGATTGAAAAATATAGAATTCAAAATGGCTTCTCCTCCCAGTGAGTTGTCGCTCACCCAGGATACAAACTATGAAGCGTAATCAAAGCTGGTCATTCATAAAATGTCCTCATTGCTTTGTAGATTCTACCATTGATACTATTGACTTCATCACATAATATGGTGCTGCTAGGTATGAATATCATCTTCATCTAGTTAATATTCATTTAAACGTACAACCGTACGACTGCCCATCGAATACAATGCCTCAGGAAAAGTTCATAAGAAATGCGTCTTTACCTTGGTATCAGAAATACAAAATATGCGCCATTACACTAGAATAGAAATACACTAGCCATTCCTTGGCCAGTAAGAATAAACACTGGGGTGAATAATACATGATATGTCTAAAGAGACTACCTCTTTCCCCATTAATATAGAGATCACTTTTTCGGCGACAGGCCGCTACAACAACTCAGCACCCATCATGGCGGAACCTTCTCACCTCCACTTAGCGACACATCCGCCGAACAACCTTTAACCCCGAGTTCGACACCGAAGATATAGTTCGACTTAGACATACAAAGATATTAAGATATAAGACATACTCGTCCTACATAGACAAGAAATACACATAGATTCGGGCCATAGATATTCTGAAGCAAGAACAATCTATTTCTAACCAAACAAAGAATAGATCGCTGTAAACCTAAATTCCTACGCTTAGTTCGATATTCAGGAAAGATACAAGAACAGATAACTCACAGAATGAATACACATCGACTAATCTGAGTTCTGTCCCTTAGACTAAAAATCGTGAATTCAAAGATAAATATATTTTTATCAGACAAACAATTACATTTTACATTTGTATGCGTACCAACAGTAATCTGTGCGCCACACAAAAGAATATGTGCGCAACAGACTACCACACCCCCCGGGAAAAAAATGAAAATCATTTTTTCATCTGAGAGCAACATACAATAGGTTCACAACGCACAAATACTGCGCAGATGAGAAATATCTGGAATTTATAAGCCAAATTAAGGCAAAGTCGAAATATAGATCAACTGGTAAGAATACATCTCAACCTCTTAGAGAAAGCATTTCTCTTAAGCATAAATGTTTCCAGGGAGGTGCCACCAACGTATACTACAATGCTGGCAATAACACAATGCATATAACAATTTCATATTTAAGCATTATAAGTATATGATTGACAAAAAAAAAGAAAAATCATCAACGAGTATCGGTGAATATATATATCAATGAACGTAGTGATAGTAGTGATACAATCACTACATTACAAATTACAATGTGTATTTATCTTGATATAGAAAAGAAAAACTGTTGTAGAGTTGGATGTGTTAAGAAGTCCAAGACCCAACAGTTAGGTGGAATCATGTGGGCATCTAGACAAAATGTCTGCCATCACATTATCTGATCCACGGATAGCTCGTACCGAAAAATGAAAAGGTTGAAGAGCAATTGCATATCGAGTAGACCTCGAGCTCTTCAAATTTTTACTCTGTATAGCCGTAAGAGCTTTCTGATTGGTTTCTACTATGAAATGTGCGCCTAGAAGGAATCTTTGTAGTTTGAGAATTGACCAAACCATAGCCAATAGTTCACGGTCTAAAACCGAATAATTCCTTTCTGCAGCATTAAGTTTTCTAGAGATATACATTACTGGATGCAGAGTTCCAAAGTACTCTTGCATTAGTGCCGCTCCAATCCCAGTGGATGAAGCGTCACTACGAAGAACAAATGTCTTATCTGTAGTAGGTAACACCAAAATAGGTGGTGTTGAAAACACATTTTTAATCTTATCCAAAGAGGATTGGCATTCCTGTGACCAGTGGACCATATTAGGCGACCCTTTCTTTAGTAGTGTAGAAAGAGGTGCCATGATAGAGGATAGATTCGGAATGAATCTTCCATAAAATTGAATAAAACATAAGAGACTTTGCACTTGCATTTTAGTCTTAGGAATAGAGATGTTAAGTATCTTAGTGATATTATGGTCCTCTGTCTTTAGGAAACCATGACCAACTCGATGGCCTAGGAAAGAAATTTCGCTAAAACCAATGCAGGCTTTAGAGGGTTTCGCTGTCAGGTTATACTCGCGTAAAGTAGATAGTAATTCAACTAACCCCGAATAGTGATCTTCCCAAGTATCGCTTAAAAGACAGATGTCGTATAGGTACGCGATGACGTCTGACCGATAAGATAGGATTCGACGCATCATGCGTAGGAATGTAGCTGGTGTGTTCATAAGGCCGAAAGGCATGAAATTCCATTGAAAAAGGCCTCTAGGTGTAGAAAAAAGCAGTAAAAGGTTTGGCGCGTTCAGATAAAGGAACTTGCCAATATCTTTTGGACACATCTAATTTAGTGAAATAATGAGATTTAGAAAGCCTGGTAAGTAGCTCTTCTAGTAAAGGCATAGGTTCAGCATCAAACTTCGTAACTTGATTCAATTTGCGATAGTCAACGCAAAGACGTATGTTATTGTCTTTTTTCCGAACAATAACCATCGGCGAAGAATATGCAGAAGTGGATGGTTCAATTATTTTTAAATCTATCATCTCATCCAACTCCTTTTCAACCTGTGCTTGAAAATGAACAGGGATAGGATAAGGTCTGACCCTAATAGGATTATGGTCAGTTAGAATAATGTCATGTTGAATGACATGAGTTTGTCCAGGAATGTCAGTAAGGACATCCTGAAATGTTTGTAACATAGCCGAAACTTGTCGCTGTTCTCCTAGAGTCAAATCCGGAGAAACAGTAACGTTTTTCCATGATTCACTAGAATGAAGTGGAATCATCGGAAGCGGAAGATTAACATCCGAAAAACTTGTTTCCTCATTCTGTATTACGGACAGTGATGAGTAAGGACCATGTTGGACTGGTGAATCGTCCGTTGCCTGGAAAATAGGCTGTAAATAATCCGGACGTTCATGGAATTCCGTAAGCATATTGATGTGGAAGGTTTTATGCTTTCCATCGATATCGACAATATTGTCAACATCGGAAATTTTCGAGATTATATCGTATGGACCTTTCCAAGAAATAAGAAGTCTGTTTTCCCTACAAGGTAGCAAAACAAATGCTTTGTCACCAGGACAAAGTTGTCGTAAGGTTCTTTTCTTATTGGCAAATTGTCTTGCCTTCTGCTTAGCAAATTCAGAAGAAGAAGTTGCCAATTTACATGCTTCGATAATCTTTTGTCTCAGCGCGACGACATATTCTTAAGAAGATTTTGTGTCATCGGTAATATTATCAGCGGTTATAAGATCATGAAGCAGAGACATATGGCCGCGTGGTCGCGCACCGAAGACAAGTTCAAAGGTAGAAAATCCTGTATGTTCATTGGGAACCTCTCTGTACGCAAAGAGGGCCTCGGGTAAAACCCTGTCCCAATCTTGAAGATGATCCTCAGTTATCTTCCCTAGTAAGTTTTTGAGTGTTCTATTTAGCCATTCGAACATCCCATTGGACATAGGATAATAGATACTACTCAAAGATCTCTCTATCTGCAGAGTCGACATCACTTGAGACATGGTATCCGATGTTAGTTGGGTGCCATGGTCTGACAATATTTCTCCGGGGAATCCCAGACGAGAAAATATAAGCCAAAGAGCATCTGCAATGTCAGCAGTAGTACTGCTCTTCAGAGGAATAGCCTCTGGCCAACGTGTGCACATGTCCAAACACGTTAAGATAAACTGATGTCCTCTAGCAGATTTGATCTTAAATGGACCAATGATGTCTATCGCCATTTTCTGAAATGATCGAATAGGAATGTCTGCAGCCTGAATAGGTGCAGCATGGCGTGGACCTTTGGATTTGACTTCTTGACATACTATACAAGATCGACAATAAATCCGTATGTCCTTGTTCACAAAAGGCCAAAAGAAAGCCGCAAGAACTCTTGACTTTGTACGGGAAAACCCAAATGTCCAGCACACTGAGAGCCGTGAGCGTGCTGCAAAGTTTTAACTCTCAAATTCTTGGGAACAAGAATCTGAGAATGACTTGACTTAGTGGAGTCTTGCACCATACATACAAGTACGCCATTCTTCATTGTAATCCAAGATTTACGCTTTGTATCTTTATTCGGATCACCTTTTGTTGCAAGAGTGAAGAATTTCCTTAGAGTCGGATCATCTTCTTGCTGTTTTATAAACGAGTCACGAGAAATTACCAAGGGATCTACTTGGTTATGCATTTCATTATCTTTAGTAGATGAAGTTTGAGGCATATTAAGAGCTTGAGCTCTAGTGACTACAGCGTTAGCAGTTTGCATATTTTGTTTTTCCCAAACGGAAATCTGTTGTGGAATGCATTCTTTGACTCCGTGAATACGACCGATGATAAGATCAGCGATCGGATTCGGCAGAAGACATGCGTGTACATCTCCTGTAAAGAAAGGAGTAGCAATCCTAATGATAGCAGTAGAGTATTTCTCTAGGGTGCCGCCAAACGTTACACATTTGACTACTTTTCCAGTGGCACGAGAAGGATCTACAAGCGACTCCCTAACACCAATTGTGGTGCATCCAGAATCAAAAAGAACTGAGACTGGATTGTCATTTACTAAACCTTTATGTAAGACAAGAGAACCTCTTCCATCATGCGCGACTGACGCAGGGAGAGCGGGAAGAGGATGGCCACAACTTAAAGTGGACACCGTAGTTGGTGCAAATAATGTTTTGCATTGGGGGCACTGAGATGCTCTCCCAAAATCAAAAGCGGAACATGCCATATTATTAGCATCATTATTATCTTTAGTCTGTTTATAGGCTTCATGTGACTCTTGCTGTGCAGAGTTTGCCTGATAATGTGATTTATGTTTTTTGTATTGTGATTTACCTCGATTATTATTGCCTCTGTAATCATTATTGTTTCCTCTATTGTAACCCCTATTTGGGTTTGAGTCATAGTTCTCATGGTTACCATTATCATATTCAGTATAATGAGTATCTCTATAACTATGGTCTTGTTGTCTCCATGATGGATGACTTGGATAGTTTCTATAATGACTTCCTCTGCGGAAATTCCTATAATTATGACCACCCCTGAATCGAGGGCTGTCAGCTCGTCTCCAGTACTTCGCAGAAGAACCCTGAAATGACTGGTTACCTTGGTTTTGATAACTATTATGGTTACCCTTTTTATCAAACCTGTTTTGAGGTCCCTGAAATTTGTGTGAATAATTAGGGTTGTCCGGTGTTGCTGATGCAACTGGCATACTTTCTTTAACCTTAGCATTGCTAAAAGCTACGTCCGGATGTGCCGTGACGTATTGGGTACAATATTCTTCCATTTCTTTTAGTATCTTGGGTTTACGCTCATGTAGGAATTCAAGGAATGGTTTATTAACACTTGACATAATCTTGTCTCTGAGCAGCAAGTCCATAAAGGATTCATGTCTTTTCTGTTTTGGACAACTCAATCCAACGATTAAATGTAAGACGTGTCCTTGCAATGAGTTCTGAGAATTCTACCCCTGATTCATGTACCATTTTCTTAAACAAAATACGGTAACCTTCCTCTGTTTATTGATATTTTTTCAATAAAGCTGCTCTAATAACATCATAATTATCCTTGTCAGCCTCTTCAACCAAACTTAAACTAGTCAGAGAATCACCTTTCAAATTTTCAGATAACTGGTTAGCATATTGTGATTTATCCACATTATGAGGTCGACAAGAACGTTCAAAACGATAAATCCAGAATGCAATATCGTCACTGGAAGGATTGAACGCTGGTACCTTGACCTTGTAAGTAAAGGGTTTACCATTACTACTAGAGAACTGATTAACATTACTCATATTTGTCAATTTCAATTTTTCTAACTCAAATGCTAAAAGTTCTTTTTGATGTTCATGTTCTCTCATTGCTTTTCTCTCCTCAGCTTCTCGGTCTAATCTTTTCTGCTCAGCCTCAGCTTCTAATCTTTTATTTAGAGCTTCAGCTTCTCTGTCTATTCTCTTTTGTTCAGCCTCTCTTTCTAATCTCTTTTCTTCAGCTTCTAATTTTTTCTCTTCTATTTGAAGCTTTCTCTCCTCAGCAGCAGCTTTTTTCTAATCAGCAGCAGCTTTTCTCTCGTCAGCTTGCATCTGCAATCTTAAATTCTCAGCATCTATCTTCTTTTGTTCAACTTCTGCTTTCCATTTGTTTTCCTCTTTTTGCTTCTTTTCTTCTGACTTTAATACCATGGCAAATTGAGCAGTTGGAAACTCCTCTAATTCCTTACCAGACTTATCAAGGGATTTCCCATGTGCAATAAAGTATTCCAATGTAGTCATGATGTCTAATAATGATAGCAATCACTTGAAACAATAATGTAATCTATTTCCAAGTAAACAGGAACAAGTTCTAAATGAAATTGATTAATTAGCTCACAATCCCAATCTCTCTTGTAACAAGCCTTTAAATACGGTCTTGTATAATCAGATGTGTACCTTTAATAACAGCAATTAGTCAGCAGTTGATTATTTCTCATAAGTTCACTACACAGCTAGTAGTGTATGATCAAGTATATTTTATAGTACATGTCAACCAACAACATACATAAAGTACAAATAAGAAAGACAATATGAAAACATTTGCAGAAATCAAATAAATCAAATATGGAAATCAATGAAAATAATCACAGAATCTGTGATGACAACTGCAAAGGGATAACAACAAAACAAATGACGTCACAGTGTATAAATATAAATGTGTATAGAACTAAATTATAGGAAAGGGTAGATCTACAAATACGAACAAGTCAAAACAAAACTGAAGAACAGAAAAAATATCACAAAAACAACGATAAGCACAGTCTTCACAGCTAACACTAATAGCAACAGGTTTCGCAGCAAATTTTCAACCAAGAAAATTGCACCTATAGAACGCTATTATATGACCTCTCTACGTGGTATACCATATAATTCAATCAAAAAATAAATTGCCACTTTAATGAATAACAAATTCTGGCTTTAAATATATTTAAAGTTTAACACAGTATAGAAGCTCCACCGTTGATGTGTACAATAACTAACAGACGTAGGACTTCTCAGTTCATAAGCATTGCATTTCCTGCTAACACGGTCAAATATTCACTTGATTCAACTGTTCTGCGTAATGCTGTCTGTATGGCGAAAAATGTCAACCAGCGCTGACCTAGATACTGCATACGCTTGATAGGTCACGTGACAAAGTGTTGACAAAGAGCAAAGTAGTACTGCAGGTGTGTCGTATCAGCCACAGGAAACGGTCTGGTATCAGTAGTCTGTTGACTTCTCAATTTCTGCGAGGTCAAACCCAGAAAGCTGGCCACCAGTGTTGCTTGCTTGGTTGCAATCGTGTTCGAAGGGTGATGATGGGTGTTGTCGAAATGAAGACAAACAAAAGGTCAACTCGACCTACGCAGTGGTGTGTAGACATGGAGTGAGGATACAGTACATGCGAATGATGGCAAACGTTCGTTAGTTGACAAATAGACCAATCTCACTCACTTATGGCTGGAAGTCATTTACGCCAACTACTGTGTACGTTTCATACAGTTTAATTGGAACGATCACACTTGACAGCACGGGTACAGTGACAAACAGACAGGTTGGCATAAATCATAATAATGTTGATCAATGAAATGCACTATCACACGAGCGTTCATGTTGCATAACAGGACCAATGGAATGTCAGTAGACAAGCACTCAGTACTTCCAATATATATCGTCTGACTTCACTGACAGAGCACGTCAGTTCATAAACAAGGTTCAAGATGGTCCCTAGACCTAACCCCGTCTAGCGAAGATTCCTTTAGCTAAGGTTCAGCACATATTTTTTTTAAATCAATATTGAACCACTAGTAGTGGGTTCTCTTCTGCAGCAGTGATCTCTGGACTCATCAGGTGATAGTAAGGGGGCATCCCTGTTCTCTCCTCGATGATTGACAAATATAGAATTCAAAATGGCTTCTCCTCCCAGTGAGTTGTCGCTCACCCAGGATACAAACTATGAAGCTTAATCAAAACTGATGATTCATAAAATGTATTGATTGCTTTGTAGATTCTACCATTGATACTATTGACTTCTTCACATAATATGGTGCTGCTAGGTATGAATGTCATCTTCATCTGGTTAATATTCATCTAAACGTACAACCGTACGACTGCCCATCGAATACAATGCCTCAGGAAAAGTTCATAAGAAATGCGTCTTTACCTTGGTATCAGAAATACACTAGAATATGATTCTGCCATTCCTTGGCAGTAAGAATAAACACTGGGGTGAATAATACATGATATGTCTAAAGAGACTACCTCTTTCCCCATTAATATAGAGATCACTTTTTTCGGCGACAGGCCGCTACAACAACTCAGCACCCATCATGGCGGAACCTTCTCACCTCCACTTAGCGACACATCCGCCGAACAACCTTTAACCCCGAGTTCGACACCGAAGATATAGTTCGACTTAGACATACAAAGATATTAAGATATAAGACATACTCGTCCTACATAGATAAGAAATACACATAGATTCGGGTCATAGATATTCTGAAGCAAGAACAATCTATTTCTAACCAAACAAAGAATAGATCCCTGTAAACCTAGATTCCTACGCTGAGTTCGATATTCAGGAAAGATACAAGAACAGATAACTCACAGAATGAATACACATCGACTAATCTGAGTTCTGTCCCTTAGACTAAAAATCGTGAATTCAAAGATAAATATATTTTTATCAGACAAATAATTACATTTTACATTTGTATGCGTACCAACAGTAATCTGTGCGCCACACAAAAGAATATGTGCGCAACATGACCGCAAATTTGTCTTTTGTTTCTTGATTTCTTATATGTCCTACATTAAATTGTTGTCTATTATAGACAAGACACGTAAACCTGGACTCGAAATTTCTTTAAATGACGCAACTACCAACAGATTTTGCGTAACGGGTAGACGGCTGTCTCCGCTGAAATCGAAAGCAAGGACATCTGCATTACCCTGTGCCTCTAGAACCATCGTAAGACTACCGTAATAGGAGCTCAAGGAAACATGAAAACGTTGACCGTCTCCGTTTATCAAAGACCCAGACACGAATGACCGCTGAAGTTCCTACGTAACGTGAAGTCGTTCAACAGGATTATTGAGCCAGGTCTTCTAGAAGAAACTGCACTCCAAAGAGCAATCCGCCTCTACAGAAATGCAAGAGGGGTACTCACGTGGACAGAGAAGTGGTGTTTAAAAAAAAAGCAGAAAAGGGTTACCACTCGTGTTCAAACATGTTCACGAGCGGCGAAAATTCTCTCCCGCTGGTCCGATGCCATGTACTCTTGGGCATTCCTTACGTCAATTGTTGTTGGCCTAAATGAACATGATATCAACGAACAAAGCCACTCTGCAGGGTGGGTGTCTGACCGAGTAATAATGGGGGTTACTGCCCCGTACAACACCATGGAAAATAGGGAGTAGCAGCCATTTCGCCTCAGTTCTAGATCTTACAGTGTGGTGAACGTTGTCCATCTTATTCCTCTAGGGATATCCTCTGTTGTCTGGCGCATCACCCAGTCTATAACAGTTAAACATAGCATAGTTGACAAGGAGCAACCCTGTCGTACATCTGTTTTTCATCGAAAGTAAAGGAGGCGCCCATGACATATGTTAAATATATTAAGAATGAAAATGTGTGCTCTTGTTAGTCTCTAATGATGATCTAACAATCTATATAAAGGTGAAGTATATAACTATGAGTTACTTCATTATTTTATCTTAGAGGAAAAATCTTTGATCTAATTAACCATTAACGAATAGAAGTAATGGAAAACAAACAGAATTTCGCACAATTAGCTATGAGGCTAAGTGCAAAAAGCAATTTTTAATAATGAAAATGAAAAATTAACAAAACTTTTTCTAAAATTTACTAACCTCCTTTTCCCTTCGCAAATTCTGTAAGAACACCATATAAGATTAAATTCCACAGGTATGAATATTATAAATCCACACAGAAATGAAATGTTTGAGCAGGCAAAGCTCCAGGAAACTCTTCCACTTATGCTCCGCGATGTTAGGAAAATCCGTACCGATTTCACGTGTCGTTATATTTCTGTTTTTGTCATTCTGTGACAGTTCTGGGCTGTGTCCTATGTCTCCGGCCTCTGGTCCATTAATCCGTTTTCCATTTTGTCATGTGACGTCTGCTTGTTCCCATGCCATTTCAGTGCACGTCAATCGCTAAAAATGGGTGAGCTCTCGCAATCAACACTTTACTCCGTGCTGCAGGTTCTGTTGGGAGACTAACCGTGGTTTTGGATCGCCCGTCCGATAAAGAAGTTATCTGCCCCCTTTGTCAAAAAATCGTTCTCTTTTTTCGACTGGAGTAAAGTCCCCTTGTGTCGCTTTGCTGGCGTGGCGGCTTCCTGTAATCTCTTTCAGGGTCCCGTCATGCAGACAACATGCCGCTCTAAACGTAGACTATCATCTGGTAACCAACATTCCTGTGCGTGTCACCAGTCCTTTGTTGCCGATCGCTCTAGCGGGCGTGCTATTGCGTCCAAATAGTGGCGACACACTTTTTGTTTAAACAAAAGATTAGATATCAAACGAATTCCTTTTATTCTCCACGTGGACGGCTCCCGCACTAACCATAATGTCTACCGAGCCAGGTGTGTTTCAAAAGATAATGCAAGGTTTGGGACATAGCAAAAGGGGGTAGTTAAGTTACACATAGGTAAAATTCGTGATTACGAAAGATTACTTTAAAAATGATGAAAGAGCACAAACGGAAGAGAAAAATAATCAGAAAGTAATGAAAAAAAGGTAGAGGGCGATAAAGCCCAGAAAAATTTTATCACAAGGAGTTGAAAAGTTTTGATAATTTCATGCTACTATTTCTTGATGTCGTCACGCGTTTATCGCATGATTGTCCTTTTATATTTTAACGTCATCATCAACATCCTACCTTTTTTCATTATTCACTCCTTATTATTTTATTTATAGTCTGGGCTGCCCACTCTGACATTCCCGCCATTGGATTATCTCGTCTTTTTTTATTGTTTTCACTATCATCCTTCTAGTTTATAACATTTCTGAGTTTTTATATAGCATGTACTTTTTCTAGTTCCCGGGGTGGGGGGGGGGGGGGGATTTGAGTTTATAAAAAATTAATATGACGAATGCTGCTTCAGGCATGCTGTAACAGGCGACTAACACGAGGTTGTACATGGTACTGGCAACCCCATCGTGTACAAGCGTTACTACAGAAATTATCTATGTAAGAGCACATGAATGCTTTTGGTGAAGGCTTACTGAGGACTAGCTGCAGTTGGGGATTCATGATCACAAAAGAAACCTTTCGTAGGGGAGTGAAGTGTTAGAGACCTTCCTATTCTAGGTCCAGCTTTATGAGGTGCAGTGACCAGATTCCTTCTTCTTTGCCTTTGCCTTCCTCCACTCAAGAACAGAGTGAGGCACCTATTTACTACAAGTAGTATAGGCTGAAGTGTGACGCTGCTTAATTTCGAACTCGGTAACTTTGCTTGGAGAAGCAAGCCTTCTGACCACCCTGCTAACCGACGTTCTTTCCACGCTCCATAGGGAGCGGTGATGAGAGGCGACAACGATGTATCACGTGACTTCCTTAATTCCTCATATCTTGACAGACGTCATGTATTTCATCATTATCAGTACCATAATTCTCGCCGTTTGTATATCAGTCATATCTAAGAGATGCAACTGTGGTTGAGAGTTTCTTCAAGACAAAATTTTAATTTAAAATATTGCAGACTTATTATTATGGATCAAAATGATAAGATGGCTGCAAAACGAGCTGCAGATGCTAAGAGGAAGAAACAATCGCGTCAATCACAAAAAGCAAGCGAGAAAGAACTTTTATATTGAGTTTAAAATATTTTAAAAATATATACAGTTTTTGATTTACTTCCGTCATTATTGACGGGTTATTGCTAGTTAGTTTTTAAACTTTGTTACCAATAGCTTCCTTCATTTATCAACATAACATGTAGGACAAATTCTAAACTACAGCCATACGCTGATGCAAGGGACGGTGGATATCTGCCGTAGAACGGATATCTGAAGCGTCATGTTTGGTCTAGCACTGGTTTTGGCGCAGTTGATGACGAAGGCGTGGTACTGTTGTGACCCAAACACACCCCGACCTATCTCAACGCTGGACAGTGCAGTTGTTGCTGCTGAAGTTGTGGTATCTAGGATACCAGAGAAGTCAAATGTTAGGGATTAGTGTTAGCGTCTTTCTATCTGTCTATCTATCTATCTATCTATCTATCTATCTATCTATCTATCTATCTATCTATCTATCTATCTATCTATCTATCTATCTATCTATCTATCTATCTATCTATCTATCTATCTATCCATCCATCCATCCATCCATCCATCCATCCATCCATCCATCCATCCATCCATCCACCCACCCACCCACCCACCCATCTATCTATCTATCTATCTATCTATCTATCTATCTATCTATCTATCTATCTATCTATCTATCTATCTATCTATCTATCTATTCATCTGTCTGACTGCCTGCCTGCCTGTCTGTCCGTCTGCCCGGTTCGGTCCTGTCCTGTCCTATCTTGTCTCTCTGTCTGTCTGCCAGTCTGTCTGTCTATCCATATATATATATATATATATTAATATATATATATATATATATATATATATATATATATATATATATATATATATATATATATATAATATATATATATATATATATATCCCTACATTACTATATCCGCTGCTTAAATATGGAATAAGTACAAGTACAGTGGAAGCTATAGTGTGAAAGGTCAACAAGTACGTAAGGAAATGTCTAGGTATGCCACCAGGTCTGTCAGACATAGCAATGTACTGCAAGAAGGCAAATATTGTGCCTTCAAAGCAGGAAAGGCGAGGCAAGTGCGCAAATCAGCAGAAGACGTAGTTAAGTCCATTCCATTCAGCCAACGCTGAAAACTGGAAAGAAGTGGAAAGTGGATGAAGCTGTCGGTGT
Source organism: Oreohelix idahoensis (assembly GCA_024509875.1). Lineage (NCBI taxonomy): Eukaryota > Metazoa > Mollusca > Gastropoda > Stylommatophora > Oreohelicidae > Oreohelix > Oreohelix idahoensis. Next base: position 32,951 of record JAMPIV010021617.1, read on the forward strand.
TGCCCAAGAGTCGCTCAAGCTGAAGGTTGTAGTCGGGATACACTCAGATTAATAGGCGGGGATTTGGCCATGGTGGCATCCGCTAGTGGTCCAATTCACCAAACAAGGAACGCAGAGACATAGTAATACAAGAAATTCGAGACGGTGAGAATGAGAAGAGGATGCAAAAAGCGGTGCAGCGAGCCCAACAAGGTCAGTGGACTACATAGGAAGGAGCCCTGCAAAGATCCTTGACATGGAATGATATATGCATTTGACATCCCTTAGACTCAGCTTCATTATCAGATCAATGTATGACAAGAAGAAAACCCAACCCTCTAAATACAATGACCGCAGCCCTAGGATTCGGAGCACCCGTCATAAGAGGGACTCTAAAATTACATCAGAACAAGTGTTCGATGCATCTAAGCAAGTTGCCGTGTCTATTCTAAAATTGTGCCCGAAGATTGTATTTCTCAAATTGGAATTGTGATACAAGGCTACACGATCTGATTGTGGTACGAGTCTGCAAGAGCAATTGTGGTACGATTCAACGCTACGAATCTGTTATTCAGACGCTTGTTGTTGGCACTAGACGGCTACGTTCGACGGGTCTGTGGCGATACTAGCGCTGACACCAAGTTTTTAGTTACCCCCTGCAAATATCACTCGGGACCTGCCCTCCTCACAGAAAACGGATCTCATTCCGAGATCTGGCAAGTCATAATCTTAGAAGGCCAGCATTATACAAACTCTGTAACCATAATCAATTCCCACCATAACCTCAATGAGGACAAACGTTATTCTGCAGCACGTCCATCATCCATATCCATTTTAAACAATAGCTTTCAAGCCGATTCTCATTTTTTAAAAATTTAAAACTGTTGATAGCACAACTGTTTTTATTCAAACAGTTATACCGATCACTAAAAATAGAAATGAAAAATCTATAGTAATCTATGTTTTTAGTATTTAATTTACTGACTGCTTTCATTTTGATAAAACTCTTCGGTTTTGTAGTGGTTTTGATGGTATTGTATGATTGTGATATTACTTAGTGTGATGCATGAGGTCAGCTGTGAAGGCTCCTGAGATAAGTGTAGCTGTGAATTGTCAGAAGGCCCTTCTTGCTACCACTACGACCTCACACCTATCTTTTTTTTTATCTAATGAATGTGGCTACGTTAAAGTTCTAGGGGTAATGATATGTAATGTGTTGTGGTAGTTTACATACACACACACACAGATATTTAATAAGTCTAATAATATTAATAAAATGTTATGACACACTGAACTAACTCAAGCTGTGTAAAATTTTGATAGTAAATTTTCTTTAAATTTATTTGTTCTGAACCAAGGTTTTATTTTGGTCAGAACATATGAAAGGTTTTGCAATTATGAATGAAATGCATGAATATATGGCATAATAAATGAAAAGGTTGTGCACATATGTATTTTACAATACTAGTTAATATTACTATTTTTTATTGTGTAATTTTTCTGGGAGAAACATTTAATGGATGTGCTGTTGGGGTGGTCTCATCACTCCCTGTCTATGGCGACTACACATTGTCCATTTATTGATGATATTATAATTGGTGTGTTAGGAATTAAGTTGGTGAGTATTCAGCAGTCCAGACGCTCACGTATCTTGAATGAGTAATCTGGTGCTGGAATCAGGTGGCCCCACCTCTCCGTACTTGGGGGCAATATCAGGAGTCTGGTGGCCCCACCTCTCCGTGCTTGGGGGTAATATCAGGCTGCTCTGACAAAATATAAACTGCACGGGTCCACTCTTGTAATATTCAACACCTCATTTGACACCACATTGTTGCCAAATAAAAACTCACAGTTCTGCAATAAAGTATTGGTCATGTGTCAGAATTCCATCCTCTAAACCATTTCTGGACACAACACTACACAACAACAACACCACATAGACGGGTCAGATCTCTTTGACCATACAACACATATTACCAAGTTTGTTTTACATCGGATAAGTTCTCCCAGACTACATATTCTGAAATATGTTTCATTAGCTTCCTGCCATAGAATAGGATAGGTGATATGTTCCACTGATCTCAACACTTGATCTGTCCTTCCTAATCCTTGCTGGAGTTTATGTATTTTATTTGTCTCTAGACCCTGAACTGGGGCGGGGGGTCTAGAGCGAATCCTTACTTGTTGTAAGGGATAGATTATGATATGGCAGTATCAAATCACTCGAAACATTAAACAAATATTAAAATGTACAAAGAAATAATTTCAGTCTTACCAGAATTATGAATATAGAACACAGTTATCTGCTAGCAAAACTCAGCTGAGCTGCTGGCTTTAGTATGGCGTCCCTCTAAATATTTCAATTAACTTCTGGGAATTACACCACTAAATAATTCACTGTGTCTACTAGTACAACTTATAACGAATAGCAAAAGAATGCGCGTCTGAGCGCCGATAATATATTCTTCTATGGCCAATCACCGCCTTTTTTCTTTTCAAATTCAAACTTCCTACCAAAAGTCATTTCAGTCATACCTCAGTCAAGTATGCATTATTGTCTGTTGGTCCGTCTGTCTCTACTTGCGTTTCACAAAAAAACACACTTGTTTTTTGAACCAACTCCGCCTTCCCCTACACAATTTTGCCTTTAAAGTTATTTTTAGCCACAATTCACCATCCCATCCCGTCTCTTTCATTCCAACTAGATTTTTAGCACTGCGTCTCAAGGCTGTAGTTTTTGAAAATTAGGGACATGTTTGTTTCAATGCAGTCGCTCGCTGATATGAACAACACAGTCTTTTGTCAATATCTTTCTTATTATCTATCCGTCTGTATAAATGAAAGCATATTATTTCACTGCTCAAGATGGGCCATCCGGCCAGCTAGGTTTTATATTCCTAACATTATTATTATTAAGAAAAAAGTTACTTTTCAAGGTTAGTTGAATTTTTTGAAATATTTTCTAGCACCTTCTGTACTGCGTTTGCCGCTGAATTCAAATAAACGGACTAAGTTATCGCAAAAGCGTCCAAGAAATGACTGTTGCGTATAATAGCTAAGGTCCATTTTGTCGATTTTTTTACTTTGTGTCAACTTGGGGACGTGACTTTTTTCCTCCTTTCCCCACCAATTGCGTCATTTAGCCTTGCTAGTTTCAAGCACGCGTTCATCAGATTTTTTCCTTTTGATCTCCGTTCCAGGGTAAAAGTTTTGCCTTCACGTCTAACAATTTAATTTCCATGGCGGGTGATGACCCGCGGCGTGGGCGATCATGTATTCTAGCAGCTTACGCATTAGTTTTTATCCCTACGTTGTATCATTGGAGATATTTTAACGTTGTATCATGGTTAATTTTATGACAGTTTTTATCCGTATGAGTGTTTTATGAATGATGACGGCGAAGTTGATTCGCCAAAATTAGCAAATCCCGAGTCGAGTCGCTAATTATAAAAACTTCGAGTTGAGTGGAGTCCCTCAAGTCAAGTCGTGGTGACTAAAGTCCGACTCGAGTCCGAGTTCATCGACTCGAGTCGACAACGTCTGGCTATTTATTCAATTGTGTTGTTTCACCCTATTTCCATGCCTTTGTGTCAAACTGTCCCACTATTTGCTCTCTTTGTGTTCCTGTATCTCTGTTTCCTTCAATTGTTACGACATTTTCCTGTTGTCTTCTTCCTTAAGTCCATTATATCACCCACTTCCACAATCTATACTTTTTGCCGACATTGTAAACTACCGAGACCCGAAAATGAGAGCAAAGAATAACCTACCAAGCATGTTGTAAAAGGTGACAAAAGAGGGTTGGGCATAGGGCTGGCTAGTCAATCCAGTAGAAACTTCTAGCGAAATAAATTTCAACAAATATTTGCTAAAGATGGATAGGACACACAGTGAGAAAACTTGTTAATAGCATTACAAGGAAGACCTTGCTCATGACTACCCAGAGTAAGAGGAGCAGACGAAGACTGAAACATTTTCACGGAGAAGAGAATTGAGGCATAAATGAAATGGTTAATGGAAAAGTGTGAAAGATTTTAAGCGGATGGCAGACAGGACTTTGAGAATTTTGCGTGAATTTTGTATTTTGAGAGCTTATTATCCAGCATAATATGATCTTGCTTGAGTTGGCAGCTACGTTTTTAATTGAAGCTTTTAACCATTTTGATTTTCCGTCTCTAGTGGTGTATGTCATTATACCTCAAACATAAATTATTATAGTTGAATCAGGATCGATATCATTTCACTGTGGGCAAATCCATAGGTGCTCTATCTCCCTCAAACAATTTTAGGATGCCAACTGTTCCTGCAGTGAGCTGGTTGTATCGCCACTGATGCATCCTCTCATACGACCATCCTTGCTAGTCCTTATGTTTGATGCCATATTCAGAAATCTTAGGCTTGCTGATTCATCGATTGCAGTGTCTTTCTCTAAACAGGCAATTATTGCGTGTCCTTAGTTTCTCTTCCTTATAATTAATTGATCGATGATTAACTAGAGTTGCTCAGCGTGTCCGTTCTTTCGCAGCCCCGGGCGCAAAGATTCGTCATATTGTGCTGAGTCACCTAAGAAATCAGTCTCTCCCAGCAAGTCAAATAGCAAGAGCAATAGTGGGTAGACGTGGGCAAGTCTCTCGAATGACAGTCATACGAAGACTCAGAGGTACAGACCTTACTGCAAGACGACCTTATGTTGGGCCAAACTTGACTCACAGACATCGTCAGCAGCGCCTGAAATGGGCAGAGCAACATGTCAGATAGACTAGACTGCAGTGGAATGCTGTCCTATTCACAGACGAGAGCAGATTCAACATATCCTTTTCTGATGGACGTATGCTGATTTGGCGACGGCGTGGAGAGCGCTTTGCAGATTGCTGTGTTCGTCAGCACAACCAATTTCGAGGTGGCAGTATTCACATTTGGGGAGGATTCAGTTTTCACCATCGCTTGCCTCTTCACGTCTTCTGTGGCAATGTTAATGCTGTGACATATCGAGATAAGGTTCTGGATGTATTGGTTGCTCCTGCGTTCACAAATTATCCAGACTTGCAGCTTCTCCAGCAAGATAACGCACGTGCGCACACCGCATGCATTACGCAGCAATAGCTACAGCAGCAGAACATTGTGACGATTGATTGGCCTGCCCTATCACCAGACATGTCCCCTACAGAACATCTGTGAGACGAGTGTGGACGCATAGTCTACATCAGGTTTACGCAGACGAGCTAACTAGACAGCAGAACATCCACAAGTTATGTCTTTGTCAGGGCGCTTTGCACATGAAAATTCCACAATTTATTATGAGCTGAAAATAACAAGTAACCTTATAATGTAAAAGAAAGAAAGAAAGAAAGAAAGAAAGAAAGAAAGAAAGAAAGAAAGAAAGAAAGAAAGAAAGAAAGAAAGAAAGAAAGAAAGAAAGAAAGAAAGAAAGAAAGAAAAGAAAACATGCGTGTAAATAGACTAAGTAATCCATGTTAATTAATGTATTTGTATTCGGCACAAAGTACTGATACAATTAACATATTACTGTTACACGTCACACAATGTTGGACACAAATGAAAATAGTGTCAGAATTTATGAATTTTTTGGTTTGTTTGTTTGTTTATTTATTCTTTAATCACAAGTCATCTTACTGACCATAGTAAAGAAGCGACTGCACTAAATCTTTGTTTTAATCTAGGGTCTTCACGAAATTGCGACGTATAAGTTCTAAACTTTAGTAATTGTCAAAGGTAAAATTTATGCACTTGTTCCTATAATTCAGACTAAAGAAGACTGCATACCCACCATGCCCTGCGTAGTTCCTGGGGTGGCGGAGGGGGGGTGGGGGAAGAGAGCTAAATTAAGCCAAGTAGGGCACTAGGCTTTATGGTGTTTGAGTTCCCCCTTCACATAATAGGCAATAATGTAAAAAATATGTTTCAAACCTTTAACATGGTGGTGGTATACAAGTATACTAGTATTATTAATAGACTGGTATGTTAGTTTGTTAGCATTATGTCTTTTATTAGTAAATTATTTTTTATTATTACGGTTTTAGTATTATTTTTGCATAATAGTTGATACCTGCCGGGATGCAGTTAAGCTATTTCTTGTTTATTAGCATTTTACTCTTTTATTAGTAATTTTTTTTTATTACGGTTTAATAGTATTATTTTTACTTTATTAGTTAAACGTTAGGCCGTTATAATTTTGCCCGGGATGCAGTAAGTCTTTTAAGCTAATTGGTTTTTAGAACGTTATGAATGCGATTGTTAAAGTGCAAATATTTTCTTTTTTTTTATAAATCTCTGCATTTTTTAAATTTTTTGTAACTGATGCACGGGCCCCCAAGAGCTCCGGACCTCCAGGCTTCAGCTTACTTAGCCTAATGGATAATCCACCCCGTATCTGAAGAGACAAGGGAAGAATATATCTTCTGCTCTCTCATGCATGTCGTACATGGCGACTAATATGAGGTTGTGTATGAGGCTGGAAACCTCATCATTTTTGTCTCAATGCTATTTGCTCTCAATATCGACTCTCAGTATCTACTCTCAGTATCTACTCTTAGTATCTACTCTCAGTCTCTACTCTTAGTATCTACTCTCAATATATACTCTCAGTCTCTACTCTCAGTATCTACTCTCAATATCTATCTCAGTATCTACTCTCAGTCTCTACTCTCAGTCTCTACTCTCAGTATCTACTCTCAGTATCTACTCTCAGTATCTACTCTCAATATCTACTCTCAGTATCTACTCTCAATATCTACTCTCAGTATCTACTCTCAGTTCCACTCTCAGTCTCTACTCTCAGTATCTACTCTCAGTATCTACTCTCAGTATCTACTCTCAATATCTACTCTCAGTATCTACTCTCAGTATCTACTCTCAGTATCTTCTCTGTCTCTGCTCTCAGTCCACTCTTCGGAAGGTCCAAAGTGGATGGCTTCGGCGTGAATGGAAAATATGCATAGAAGCCTCGAACCTTCAGGAGCTGGTATGAATCTGCTGTCCTGGTGATGGAGTGGTGCACGGCAATGACAGACCTGACAGACTAGCTTCGGGAGCACCCTTGGTGGGCATACTGAATATGAGCAAGGGAGAAATACTAAAGACTATTACTGATTGTCTTCTAGAGAAATCGAAGAATCAGCAAGGCTAAGATTACTGGAATTTGACATTAAACGTTGGACTAACAGAGATGGATATATGAGAGGATGGATATATGACAGGATGGATATATGAGAGGATGGATAAATGAGAGGATGGATATATGAGAGGATGGATATATGAAAGGATGGATATATGAGATGATGGATATATGACAGGATGGATATACGAGAGGATGGATATATGAGAGGATGGATATATGAGAGGATGGATATATGAAAGGATGGATATATGAGAGGATGGATATATGAAAGGATGGATATATGAGAGGATGGATATATGAGAGGATGATATATGAGAGGATGGTAATATGAAAGGATGGATATATGAGAGGATGTATATATGAGAGGATGATATATGAAAGGATGGATATATGAGAAGATGCATCCGTCGTTTATACCAGTGGATCTTAACGTGGGCCATGCCATATGTCTAGGAATCTACAGTAAGATGGTAAAGTACCTTTTTTTCGGCTAACAGCGCCCCCGGTGGTGGAGTGGGGGTGAGGTGGAAGGTCACAGAGGTAAATATGAGGCTCAGAAGGGCGGCCATGAGCAGAAAAAAATTTTTTTTTTAAGGCATTTGCTACTTTTTTGGTAGCACGCTTATTTCAACCATCTACCATATACATGGAGCAAAAAATAAATTGTTGAGAACCCCTATTTTATACAACCAGCATGTTATAGGAACAGTAAGTATTCATAACCTTCGACATTAGCTGAGGGAGAATGAGCACACTGGGTTTCCCTGGAGTGAAATGAGGTTGATTCTGATCAACAATAACTTCATCATGCAAAACAAATTGTTACATAAACCACAGCGTAAGATCCTGTGAATGTTATGAGCAGGCTTCCTGCAAAAGATAGGGGGGGGGGGGGTACAGTGGTGGCTCCATGATCCACGGGGAGAGAAAAGGACAATGATAATTATAACTTAAGGTCACTCCATTTCTCCCCCCTCCTCTACAGCTCAGACACCGTAATCCTCTGCTCTCGTACCTTCAGGAACAACCAACGCTGACTTCTGTGGTAAGACCGGTGACAATGGCTTCCGTATTATTGGTGGATCTGAGGCAGACAACTGAGAGTTTCCGTGGATGGTGATGATCTATAATCGGCTGACTCGGTACGTTTGTGGCGGCACCATCATCGACAGCACGCATATCCTCTCTGCATCTCACTGTTTTTTCTCCAAGGACGAGAGGTGAGACATTAAGATAACTTGTCTTTCGTTGTTCTACTAATAACGTTTTTTTTTTTTTGGTTTAAAATAAAATTTTGCCTCGTTTTGGCGAGGCGCGTCCCGTCGGTAATATTAGGGTGCATGTCCAAATATACAAGACATTTACAAGGGGATTGACATAAGTCTTGGGCCTGACCATGAAGGACATGTCACACAGAGCTGAAATTTTGTATAGTGTTTATTCCTTTTCAATATAGCCACTGTCTGAATTGACACACTTCTACTATCTCTGCTTGACCTTGAAAAGACCTTGGGAGTAGAACACCCTATTTTAAAAACTAAACCAGTCATCACATGCCAGTATAACCTCTTCATCTCTGTCAAAATGATTTCCTTTCAGCTGTTTTTTAAGATGAATAGAAAAAAGTCTGATGGAGCCAAATCTGGAGAATATGGTGGGTGTGGAAGAATTTCAATATTCAAATCGTTGGCTGCTAGCTGCACAAGCCGTGCTTTGTGAGAGGGCGCGTTGTCTTGAAGCAAAGGAAGATTTTGAGTGCGCGTTATCCCTCGTTTCCTGGTCACAATCTTTCTTAATTTGGTGAGAAGATCTGCATAGTACTGTCCATTAACTGTGTTGCCACGAGGCAGATAATCTTTCAAAACGACGCCTTTGCCGTCGCAAAAAATAGTCAGCATCACTTTTCCTGCAGATTTCTGCGATCTCAGTTTGACAGGTGTTGGGAGCCCAGGGTTTTCCCTTGCATGCTGGCAATTTTGGATTTGGGGTCATAATGGTGTACCCAAGTCTCATCTACTGTCATCATGGCCTCCAAAAAATTTTTTGACTGACACTTTTTGAGCATCTGTTGACAGCAATTTACCCTCGTTTGCTTCTGTTCACGTGTCAACAATCGCGGAACCCAGCGTGCACACACTTTTCTCATGTTCAGTCTGTTGTGTAAAATTCTATAAACTGTTCTTTCATTTAGTTTTACTCTACTAGCTATCTAAAATAACGAGAATACAGAATGGTTTACAGTAGAAACAGGGGTGAAACAAGGCTGTATTATGTCACCACTACTTTTTGGAATAGCTATTGATTGGGTTATGAGAAAATATACCCACAATGAACAATTAGGTATAAAATGGACAACTGGAAAATTCCTGGGGGACCTGGATTTCGCAGATGATTTAGCATTCTTAAGTTCAACACCCAGACAATCCCAAGAAGCAGTAAATAATTTGTGTCATCTCTCGGTTAAAATAGGTCTCCAAATAAATGCCTCTAAAACTAAAGTTATGAACTTTTCTAACGAGACCTTTGATATCATCTTGAACGGGGAAAAAACTACAGAAAGTTGAAAGTTTCAATTATTTAGGCAGTAAAATGACTCAGGATGGTGACACAACAAGAGAAATCCATACTGTAGAAGTCACCAAATGATAACTATGATAATGTTACCTCTGTAATGTTACAATGGAATATAACTTGGACTGACACTCAAGACAGTACATATGCGAATGAAATAACTTGACAGAAGTCTGGGTCACAGTTCCATACATATAATATCGACAGCATAGTCCTGGACATCAGCAACAATAGTACAAATACTTGCATCATTAGAATATGTAGTACAGTCATACCTACGTACTGGTAACAATTGCATTCAATGTAAGTGCGGCATTCCCCCCTCGCACATAAATCTCTATCTCTGATCTATATTCAATGTAAGTGCGGCATTCACTCCTCGCACATAAATCTCTATATGGTCTGTATACAATGTAAGTGCGGCATTCACACCTTGCACATATATCTCCGTGGTCCTACTTTCAATGTAAGTGCGGAATTCACTCCTCGCACATATATCTCTATCCAAGTTCCTCCAGAACTTAACAGCGCGGGAAAACCACAACGCGCTTACGTAGACCTCCTATTGGCGCGGGAAAGCACACAACGCGCTTTCAAATAATAGCATATAATGGTCCCACCATAGACCTCCTATTGACACGGGAAAACGACGTGTCTTTTTAATCCAAAGTGCGGCATTCACTCCTCGCACATATATCTATACCTCTGGTCTAATCACCAGGCATCTAAGTTCCTCTTGAACTTTACAGCGCGGGAAACCCACAACGCGCTTATAAATAATAATATATAAAGGCCTTGTAAATACACCTTATGCGAAACATCATCGCGTCACATCCAATATGTTATAATGAAAATCACATACATTATTCACATACTCTAGAAAACACTGACCGTCTCCCTCGACGGATGGCCACAGACTCCCTTTTAACAACTCAGTATTCTTCTCTGACACGTATGCTAACTTCATTCACTTCGCACGCTTTTCTCATGTCCCGTAAACCTCAATTCACACATGAACGCCTCTGAGTATTCTTCAACCATACTCTACGTGCTTCTAACAGTGAGCTTTTAAATGTCACATTCCAAGCTTGCATACTTCAATAAAAATACACTCTAAACAGAGTTACACCTTTCTCTACCCACACACATGTGGTTGTTCGTCCATCACGGGTGATGAAGACCACTCTGTTCATCCAATTATTTAAGAATATGTTAGGTTAGTCTATGGGTACGAAGGTGACTGAAGAGCCCGATGCGGGCCTGGAAAGATCTTGGACAGTGTGGGCAGGGAATGTTTGCTTCATGTGAAGGTTTTATTTCACGGTCCTTTCTAGCTTGTCTCCGCTGTTCCGCTGCTGCTCTTCTGGATGATTCGCATGCTGCTGCACCTTTACGAAGAGATGTGCGCCAAGCAGTTCGGTCTTGCGCAGCAGCTTCCCATGTGTCTGGGTTTATGTCAAAGGTTTTCAATGACGTCTTTAACGTGTCTTTGAAGCGCTTCTTTTGGCCACCATGGGAGCGTTTACCCTTCTGCATCTCACCATAAAAGAGTATCTTTGGCAGTCGATGGTCTGGCATGCGGACTACATGACCTGCCCAGCGAATTTGTGACTGCATCAGAATAGTATCAATACTAGGGATACCAGCTCTGTCAAGAACGGCGGTATCCGGGATCTTGTCTTGCCATTTGATGTTCATTATCTTCCTGAGACAGACTGTATGGAAGTGGTTTAGCTTCTTTACGTGGCGCCTGTATACAGTCCATGTTTCACATGCATATAGCAGCACTGGAAGCACATGTATAAATGTCATGTATCTCATGACCTTCACCTACTTACTAACAAACTCCAGGACCGTACACAAAAATCCTTAACACCTAACTCTAGCGTAGAATATGACTTAACAGTTCACACCGACCCCCGGGGAAAAAAATGATATCATTTTTTTTAAATATTACATCAAACCAAAGTGTGAGGTCGGTGAAATATGTCAAGTCATACTAAACAACAAAAAGGGATGGAAATATATTGGTGAACCAAAAGGTTACCACATTAACTTTGGCACAGGAAAGGTGATGTAGGCTTTGCCTTAGCAATCATACTCTACTGGCAAACCAACCACAATTTCATCCTATACAACATTAAACTGTGTTGGATGCAACTCTAACAATGTGTGCATCAATTAATATATTAACCAAATCATAAGTGGATTCACCATACAAAAATACATATGTGAACCAAAAGGTTCATTAACTAATATATTTATATAACATTATAAGTTAACACTTACAACTTATCAAGCTAACACAAATGTTTCATAAATATTAAACAATCTATTCTAAATGCTGAATTTCATCTGTGACTCATGTTTCAATTGCTCCAAAACCAGACCAACGGACTGATGTCTTACTAAGAAGAAGTATCGGTGAGCAAGCCTGCTGATGACCACCCATCAGCTGCTGTAATGATAGTTAATTCCACCAACAACACTGGTATCTCATGGCGTAGAATACTTTCCTATGGATAAACAAAATTAGTCAAGAATAAAATCATTTGCCTTGGAAAATTTGTATCACCTTATGCCATATCATATACCCTTCTATGTCCACCCCATTCCACTAAACATTCCCAGTGGGGTGACAAAATAATAAATTAAGGGATGATATACCCATTTCATATGTCTTCGTGATATCATGCGACTACTTAAACTTAGCTTGATCTTTCAATGCTTCAGCTTGCTGCTGTAATCTTTGTTTAGCTGCCTTAAATTGCTCTTCTAGTACTTCAAATTTAACAAAGTAACTCTCTTCTAAAGCATTACCTTTCTCCTTCCACCGAGATGACAGGACCCTGCAATGTTCCTCTTTAACTTGAGTATTACCCTTATACTCAGCTAATACCCTGTTCCTATCCACCTTGAATTCATCATTTAATCTTTGAATACCATCTTTGTATTCCTTTTCTAATCTCTGCTCAACACTCTTAAATTTTCCTTCTAATATTGTACACTTTTCCTCGAAGGTTCCCTCTTCTTGAATCAATTTGTCTATCTTTAACTGATCCTTGTCACACCAAAAACCCATTTTTGGTAACAACACTTCTTGAGGTGCATGGTATGTCTCATCATGCACCGGACTTGTCATTGTCTCATAGGCTTTTGTAGACATTGCATTCTTACTAACACTTATTTATCTTCCTTCCATAGAATATAAGTTAGTTTTTACTCCTAACTGATTCATCATTGATGATAATCTTCTTTTGTGGTTCAGCCACATTCATTTTCCCAACTGAGACTGAACAGTCTTCACAACAATTATCTGTTTGTACAGTGACTTCTTTCTTCTCACTTTGAACAGAAACATTCCTAGTTTCAGTTTTCACCATATCATATGCTATATTAGCTTTCCTCTTTAAATTCAGTTTTGGTCTCTTGCTATTATCCAATACTGGCAATGCAATTCTAGTTGTAACTTCTTTTATTTCCTTAATCTCTATCAGATATACCTTTGCTCTCTGTGGCTTGTATTTATCATCCACTTTTACCATAGTGTTAAACAATTTGTAAGACTCACAATCTCTGATAGCCAAAATAAAGTCTCTTAAGGCTATTCTTTTCTTTCTGTTTCTAATTGTTCTTGAACAGTCGTCTGCCATGACTATAGATTTACAGACTAGATTCCCAAAATAAGAAAGTATATTCACTACAATACTAAATTATCAGTATTAATATACCTCTACATAGGTACTACAATAACACAGTAACAAATCACCAATAATTCTAAAGATAATACACACAAGTAACCCTAAAATCAGTCACTTATAATAATCAGATCCAGCTATGTCTAGACTAAGACATGTGTAGCTGAACACACTAATCCTCAATATACTTTGACCATCATATCTACAATGTTTAGATTCTAACACAGTAATCATACAAACTATTTGTAACTAATAACCAGGAGCAAAACACAGTGAATGATGATAATAATGAAGTACACCGCTGACACAACAACCATAAACAAACGAACAATAACCGACAGGTGGGGGGATAATACAAGAAAGTATATAGGTAGATAAAGAAAGTAATAAGAAAGTAATGAAGTAGTTATAGATTTAAACTACCACACCTGCAAAACGAACAACCAAAAACAATAGAGCTGTGAAATGAACTTATTTACAAGATAGTAGAAAATTAACGCAAGAAAACTACAAGTAAACATGACAAAAGAGACTAAATTATGTAACGATGATTACACAAACCAAACTATAACAGCTAAACACCAATAAATGTCAAAGAATTCCACCGGCACTAGCTACCGAATCTCTCCAAGGCTGGGCCTCCGATACACAGGAATTAATTTTACAAAAACCTACAGAATAAATTAATACCAATTCCTTCTAATGAAGAACAAAGTATTAATATATATATATAACCAAGTAACACAAATATAAAACGCTAACACAACAACGAATACAAATGAATGACCATCAGGAATGCCAGTAGAATGGTATCTGAACAAAGAAGTGCATTAATGGCATAAACTGTGACTTATCTTAAGTATGTCTTGATTACAGTCTATGGTTCCACCGAGATAATGCAAATCTACAGCTGAAGGATCTCTGTGTTGCTATGGCTGGCACTACAGCAAGCTTGTCTCACTGATGTTCAACTTGCACAGATTCTGTACAAGATACAAAACAATGTAAATAACTCACAAGTATTGCCATAAACATTAAACTAATAACCACATTTAGAACCACTTAAATATGATGTAGACTAACACTAATACTAATACAAACTTACAAGAAATAAATACTTATAAAATATCTAAGTCGATACTTAAAAGTAATGTAAGCAAAAAAGGAAATAAAGAATAAATATAAGCTTCTTTAGTCTCTATCAGATGACAGAAGAATAGTACTAATAGTAGTATAACACTGAATAATTACGAAGGCTTAACAAAGAGTCCAATATAATAAATCAATAAACTGTAACAGATAACAGAAAAGACCTAGCAAATAATCTTTAGAATTAATAAACAAATAAAACTAGGCTAATACTGTATACGCCTATTCATATTTATAAAAAACTACTAGACTAATATTTTAAACTTAAACAAAAAACTCTTACGGTTGTAATTAACTAGATAATTAATCTATAATATTAATCTTAATATATAATTTACACAGCACCAAATACAAAGCAGAAACAAACACTCAGAACTTAACACACAATACAGTAAAAGAGGTCAGTTATACGAAAACTACAGAATAAGATTTAGTACTAACGAAAACGAAACAAGACAAATTGCAGCACAACGAAAGAAAAAAAATACTACGCACAACAATACACTAATCACACAGTTTCTAATACAAATTAATAAGAAATAATACGTATCTTTAATACATATGGTTCGTTGATTTTGACTGTAGACCGATGTTCCAGATGTGTTGTTTACTCCACTTCCTTTCCGATGGCTTGACGATGAAAATGACAGCACAGCACAACACACGTGAAGTTGTCAGTAAACAGGACCCGCTGAG
This sequence comes from Oreohelix idahoensis, assembly GCA_024509875.1. Lineage (NCBI taxonomy): Eukaryota > Metazoa > Mollusca > Gastropoda > Stylommatophora > Oreohelicidae > Oreohelix > Oreohelix idahoensis. Next base: position 48,182 of record JAMPIV010021617.1, read on the forward strand.
CCTTGTAAATTGGGTCACAACATGACCGCTGTACGCTGATTGGCAGAAAGTTCACGCATTTTCGTGTTTACTTTTCTGGCTTGACCTCAGGACTGTACTGTCCAGCTCTATGTAGAAATTACTATCTGTCTTTTATTGCTCAATTACCTTGACTCCAAAATAGAAATCAGATGTATGGCACGGCTGTTTGCGAGCGATCTTTTAGTTATTTCCCCTTTTTCCCCCGACCGCGCTATTTATAGCCCACTTGACAGAGGTCACGTGGTCAGCTTCCTAATGGGAAAAACATGTGGCGATGTTTACTTTTGATAGGGCTTAATTAATGCTTTTAGGCTACTTTTTTATTATAAATACCGGCTTTAATTTTGCGTAAAGCTAGACTAGAAATGTTAGAGTAAAATTTTAGAACAAGAACAAACATTTTATCACAATTAGAACAGAAGATATAATAGTCTGAAATAGTGTAAAATTTACGTTTTTTTTTTATATTTTGTTATGGTTTGTTTATAATGCAATTTTCACTCAATCGGTCACAATCAACATGCATAACAAATTACAGAAATCAAAAGTAGAAAACCTGCAGAAAATGGATATCAAAGATTTGTTTTGGTTTCATGCGTCAACCATTAATTATTGAAAGTTTAAATTGCAAGTCCACATTTATTACCTTAAAATAACACACCCAATTGTCCCCAAAACATGTTTGAATTGCTTTTATGCTACTTTATTATTATAAATACCGGCTTTAATTTTGCGTAAAGCTAGACTAGAAATGTTAGAGTAAATTTTAGAACAAGAACAATTATTTTATCACAATTAGAACAGAAGATATAATAGTCTGAAATAGTGTAAATTTTACGTTTTTTTTTTTACATTTTGTTATGGTTTGTTTCTAATTCAATTTACACTAAAACGGTCACAATCAACATGCATATCAAATTACAGAAATCAAAAGTAGAAAACCTGCAGAAAATTGATTTTAAAGTTTTGTTTTGGTTTCATGCATCAAACATTAATTATTGAAAGCTTAAATTGCAAGTCCACATTTATTACCTTAAAATAACACACCCAATTGTCCCCAGAAAAACATGAGAGCTAACAATTATCTCAATCATACATCATGAGTTCTGATCCAGTCTGCGCAATGTTTTTCTAATATGTGCTGTTTATGAATTGTCCTTACTAGGAATAGCTTTCTGAACAAAAAGGACATATAAGTCTCTATCGATGCTGTTATTGATTCTTTACTAATTGGTTTACTGTGGTGATATTTTGTTGTGTTACTTTTCTCAAATGCTTCTTTCAGTGAGTTGAATTGTTCTTGGGCAATAAAAGCTATGTTAGTTATATCTTGTTTGTCTGTAATTTTCAGTGTTTGTGTAATGATTGCTCTTGTAAGATCTTTATAAACTTTTTGTGTGAGATATCTTTGGCAGTGATTCCCTATAAATGCTCTGCTATTATAAGCCTGTTGTATGATTTTGTGTTTGTTTGGCTAGTAACCTGGTCCATGTTTTGTGCTGAGCAAACTGGCCCAGGAACACTTAGTACACAGATCTTGAAACTTGAAGTTTGGCCAGCGCATTCTTGTAGCATTTTCAAGTCTAACTTTTAAAAATTATCTGTTCTCCTCCTTATCCTCCCAAAAGTTCTAATACCCTACCTGAAAAATTCAATTTTAGCTCCTAATTCTTCTGCCTATTTCCAGTTCCTACTAAATCTCTTCAAGTTCTTAAAAGTACTAATGTTTGCATGTATCTCTTGCGAATTCTCAAATATCTTTGCGTCGATTGTATCAGCTACCTGTTCTAGAAGTCTGTGGTGTTTCAAAACAATGCCTAATAAAATATGAAGGTAAGGAGGAGCTACATTTTCAATTTCAATCTCTAACACTTGGTTTTGTGTAAACACTGTATAGGTAAATGTGCCACTTGCCTTTTATTCCCTTTCCATATTTCATATATCTATTGTAATCTTTTTATCAACATGGCCAAACTTCTTGGTTTGCAAGTTGTATGCTCTCTGGATGTCTTTGATGAAAATGTTTGGTTTGTCTGGAGCTCAAGGATATACCCATGTCTGTGGTGTCTCCAGCAAAACAAGGAAATAATCCCCGAATAAGAAAACAACAACTTGTTTACCATCCCACTCTAAATATTTTAGTGACTCTATCTGAGCTTTCATGCCATTCATAAATATTTCTAAATTATCAATATGTATCTTGACTCTAGCCATGATAAAAGGATGGTATTAGATTTAAGAATTTGGTTTCTCCTAAATTTACTACCAGCATTGTAACTTTTGAATGAAAGAAGATATACAAAAGTTACTTAGAATCGCTGGCAGCGTGTGTGACGGATTTTACTAAAGAACACAATGTGGAAAAGTCCTGTATCTCTTACACAATTTAAAAAAAATTCGTGTTATAAATATAAGATTAAAAAGACGTGACAGATAGATCAACGGTATGTGAATAGTAATGTATCTATAGC
>JAMPIV010021618.1:0-147500 GCA_024509875.1 Oreohelix idahoensis
AGCGGTGAGTATGAACATGTGCACGTGTGCTCGGCTGTATGAATAAAGTGAATGCAGGACGGAGTGATTTTTTTATTGTTGTAATTGGGCACCCATTTTGCTATCTTAACTTTCTGTATTCAAGTATTGCTAATCATATTTCCCTTAAAATAGAACAGAGATATCAAGTCTGTCCATACCTTAAGAAGGGGAAATATTAGACCTAATCCAATGTATCCTTGTTTCCTTGGTGGCTATCACTTTCTTCCAACAGGACTGTGGGCATACCTAGAGGGATAAGATCTAATGGTGGGTCTAACATTTCTTGTATCAATTCCTTGTTTTTTTTTTTTATGACTATGTGTATATGCTATGATGTAATTTCTATGTGTTGTGAAGAAATTTTTAGATGATAATTAAATATTCTCTTGAAATTAATCAGCGTGTTGGTCAGCTCGTTCTAGAATATTTATATAATCATTTGTTATAGTTTCCCACGTCTGTACGTCTAACTGTCATCATATATGTGCGTGCACGTGAGTGGTTATATATATATATATATATATATATATATATATATGTGTGTGTGTGTGTGTGTGTGTGTGTTTAGACTGTCTGACTCCTCGAAAGCTGTCGTAGAAGATAGGTGAGAGAGAGAAGAGTTCTCGATCTCAGAGACAGCCTCTTAAATCACATTCTACCATCTCACTCGTGGAAATCTATTGCTATTACTACTTCTCACTGTGACGATCACTTATTCTAATCTATTCAGAAGGGACCAACCCAAGTCTTAATTCCCCTATCAAAAATCTACGACATCATCTTTTCCCTTTTGCTCACCACTGCAACTGGTACCTTTGCAGGAAGCCTATACTAAACCATTCATGTACTATCGCAGCGGAAGGTTCGGTAACAATTTGTTTTGCATGTCTAGGTTGCCAGCCCGATGCGTAATCTTATATTAGTAGCCGCTCACGACATATCTGAAGGAGCATTAGTCATAGTCTTTCTCTGTTTTCTAAGAAACCACAGGGCACCAGAGGTCGCTGTTACCAAATGCGTCATCATTATTACATCCATCGTTTTTTTGCAGCTACCATCAATCACAAATGCTTACTTACTTACTTATTTAGTCGCTTTTCTTCTACCCTGGGATGCAGAGATTATCAAGAGAGATAACCATATTACCCCATTAATTCTGTTGCTTTTGGCCTGGTTCAAGTTTAGTCCTCGGTTCTCTAGCAATGAGGATTGTGTCATTCTAGCGAACTTGGGTAATCCTGGAGGCCTTGAACCTGGTTCTTTATTTCACATGTGTGTGGTGGTAGCCGGTCTTCTTCCATTCTGCAGACATGGCCAGACCATCGCACCTAGGACTGACACTTTCTGGGTTTCAAGGCCATGATGCATCATCTAGTTATTTAAGTTGTCCCTAAGTATTACTTAGACCCATCATCAATAACGACATAGTCTTTAATGCGATGGCAACGAATTATTTATTCAAAGAGGGACAAAATAGAATAATGAAACTAGTAAATGAATATATGAAAGTATATTGTCATAAAATTGAAATATCAAGCTTTACCTTTTTTAACTCCTCACTAAGCTGCTGCTGTATGCTAGGGGTTTTCCCAGATGACGACATATCCGTTTGTAGTTATTGTATCCATTAGAGCTGTTAATAAAAACGACAAACCGTAAAACTGAATCAACAATGAAGAAGTTTTTTTCTATCGAAAATATGTTGCCTGAAATATGAAATTGTTATAGTTGTATGTATGACATCACTCACCTCAGAATATATCGTACTGGCGTTGAGCTACTGCCGTATTGTTGAAACATATGTATATATGACATCACTCACCTCAGAATATATCGTACTGGCAGTGAGCTACTTGCTTATTCTTGAAACATATGTATGTATGACATCACTCACCTCAGAATATATCGTACTGGCAGTGAGCTACTTGAGTATTGTTGAAACATATGTATGTATGACATCACTCACCTCAGAATATATCGTACTGACAGTGAGCTACTTGCGTATTTGTGAAACATATGTATGTATGACATCACTCACCTCAGAATATATCGTACTGGCAGTGAGCTACTTGCGTATTTGTGAAACATATGTATGTATGACATCACTCACCTCAGAATATATCGTACTGGCAGTGAGCTACTTGAGTATTGTTGAAACATATGTATGTATGACATCACTCACCTCAGAATATATTGTACTGGCAGTGAGCTACTTGCGTATTGTTGAAACATATGTATGTATACAAACATGCGCTTGTAGTTCCCGGGGAGGTCTCTGTGGAGACACAGGACAAATAAGACAACCAGGAAGCGACCAGTGTGAGGTTGTGCGTGGGTCTGGCAACCTCACGATGTAAAACCAGTTGCCAGATAAACTATCGCTGCATGAGCACGTGAACACTTTGGTCCAGGCTTAATGCCAGGAGGCTAGTTGCAATGGCCGGCGTCTTTAAACTCGATAAGAAGGGACAATGAATATTTACCATATAGTTTTTTTTAATAGTTATTTTATTTTAATCATCATTTTCTTGTTTGTGTGTTCCCTATGGAACATAGAATCACCACTGCAGCTAGTACCTTGCATGAAGCCTGCGTCACGCATTCATATGCTCTTGCTGTGGTGTTTTCTGTATCAATCTGTTTTACCTGATGAGGTTGCCAGGCTCATGCACAACCTCATATTAGTCTTGTATGCCTGAGTGATCAGTGGTCCTATTCTTTCTTTGTCCCATCTGAGACCAGGTATATACAGAGGGAGAGAGAGAGAGAGATAGGTAAGTAGGTAGGGAGGTAAGTTAGCATGTATGTATGTAGGTAGGTAGTTAGAAAGAAAGAAAGAAAGAAAGATAGATAGATAGATAGATAGATAGATAGATAGATAGATAGATAGATAGATAGATAGATAGATAGATAGATAGATAGATAGATAGATAGATAGATAGATAGATAGATAGATAGATAGATAGATAGATAGATAGATAGATAGATAGATAGATAGATAGATAGATAGATAGACATAGTAAACTCACGTGACTTTTATCAACCCAGTTAAATCCTAACAGTTGTTACCAGCTAAGCTGAACACAGAACGAACGAACGAACGAACTTTATTTTCAAAAGGCTAAGAATTGGGCGCGCAGGCCCGTCTAACATTCAGAAGAGTCAATGAGCAGAATGTTACATGAGAATGAAAATCAATGATAAAATAGATAACTCAAGAAAGAAGAGTAAAACGAGGAAACACGTTAAAAAACAACAAAAACATTTTTTTTTTAATTTAAATAAAATTTTGCCTCGTTCACCCTAGTCGGTTATATTAGGGCGCATGCCCAAATATAAAAGACCTTTAGGTGTAATAACATTAGAATGATACTGATAATATATAACAAAAACACGTCACGAGAATGTTGCTTATTTATCACAAGTCGTGTCCACGCGCAGCCGCGCTAACACAATCACCTACAACCAGTTTTTGTGGTCACATTTGACTACAACAAAATATAAAATCAACATCCTTTTTACTAAGACCTTGTTTTTGTATACCGTTCTGCGGTTTTACTGTAATCAGAATAAGTCAGCCTTGCTTCATCGCCATATAATATCGCGCCTGTCTGGTGTAGGTGAACAAGTCTCTGCACAGACCTCGATACTTTTATTCTCTTTCTGTTCTATTCTTGAATTTTTCTTTTGTCTAGCAGACAATAATCTTTTCTCTGTTTTCCTCTCCTTCTCGTACTCTCTATTTTCCTTTAGTCACCATGTTATAAGTTATTACTAGACTACAATATCATTTATATTACGACATATGACCTTATATAATTGATGGATCTTGTATCTAGGTTGAAAGAAGCGCGCCTCGCCAAAACAAGGCAACACTCCTATTTAAAAAAAAAAAAAAAAATTAGATCATAATCTAATCACATGTCCAGTGAAGATCGAGTGATCTTTTCTTTGCCTTTGTGATTATGTTTCTGCGTTCCGTATCTTTTTTTCAAGCATTCTTCATTATTTTTTATTTCAGCTGTCCAGGAAGTCACAGATTTCTTTTTGGTAATACAGCTTTGTAGTCTCAAATGAATTTCTTTTCTTCTTCTTCCCCCCCCCCCCCCCCCCCCCCCAATCCTTTTTTTTTTGCACACCGTGTGGAGCACGGAATCACCACTGTATCTTGTCCTCCCTGGAAAATCTGCACCACAACATTAATATGCTCTTACATCGGTGGTTTCGGCGTCATTGTGTTTTACAGTATGAAGCTGCCATTCCCATGAACAACCTCACATTAGCCACGTCTTAGGATAGGCCAGATGTAGCACAGTCCTACTGTTTGTCTCATCAGAACACCCCGGGAGATCTACGCTTGTTGTCCGTACACTAGTACAATTCAGTAAATTATTCACAGTGCGTAAAGGTTAATTTATAGGTAGTCCCGTAGTAGATACTTCCGTAAAGGAGTGAGGTGTTAGAGACTTAAATATACTAGGTCCAGCTTTATGAGGTTCCCTACCTCGCCGCCTTTGCCTTCCCTAACTCTAGAACAGAGCCAGATACTCATTTACACCTGTGTTGACTAGAGCTGTCACGTGCTGGTCTTCAGAACATGTATACACTGCTTAGTCATCGCAGACTACTCTGGCTTTGCCGTATCCGCCGCATGGAAGATATATTTTACGGTAGATGTCACACGAACAATTGGACGACCGCAGCTGAGGTTTAAAGATGCGTGCAAGAGAGACATGAAGGCACTGGACATAAATCCAGCAACCTGGGAGGACGAAGCTGTCGACTGCACAAAGTGGCGATGCCCCCTACCGCGCTACCTCAGATTGGGAGAAAAGAAGCTCTCACAACAAGCAGAATAGAAAAAGAACACGTCGAAAGGAACAGCAGGACAAAATTAGCTGAGGGTTATCAGGGGGCGCATTCCTATAGTCCGTTATTACTAGGGCTACTACTACTACTACTACTACTACTACTACTACTACTACTACTACTACTACTACTACTACTACTACTACTAGACTGGAGCGTGACGCTATCAAGTTTCGATCACGAAACCCAGTAACGTTTCCGCCGAGAGGCAAACGCACTAACCGCTTAGCTAATCGAACTGTGTGTAACAGATCGTCCAAAGTTACATATAATAAACGTGTTAACGAATACTATAACCAACAATCACTACTTACCCGGCACAGATCGAAAAGTTTGTAAACAAGGTATAAACAGTTACCTGGGTTTGAGACTTATTTTATAAATGTGGGCTAAAAGACAGTTTTATAAGCTACTTATATTACAGTACAACAAACAGCTTATCTAGCTATGTTTAAAAGTCAAAATAAATATTTCTTTCACACCTTAGTCAGCAAGCTTTCAACTACCCCCATAATATGTTATCTAGCCATGTTTAAGAGTCGCAATAAATATTTCTTTCACGCCTTAGTCAACAAGCTTTCAGCTACCCTTATAGGCTTTGATTATATACATATCGCCCAGTTGATAATCGGAAATTTCCCTGATTTAAGCTCTGTCAGGCTTATCTTCACTTTCTCAGGAGTTTGATTCTTTTTTTCTGACGTTAATAATCATTACTGTTTTTTTTTAAAGATGCGAGAGAACCGGTGTTGTAATGATGATGTTAATCATAGTTTTTTTTTTTTTTTTTTTTTTTTTTTTTTTTACGCGAAAGAACAGTTATAGTAATAATGATGTTAATCATAGTTTTTTTTTAAAAACGCGAAAGAACAGTTATAGTAATAACGATGTTAATTATCATTATAGTTTTTTTTAAAGACGCGAAAGAACAGTTATAGTAATAACGCTGTTAATTATCATTATAGTTTTCTTTAAAGACGCGAAAGAACAGTTATAGTAGTAATGATGTTAATTATCATTATAGTTTTTTTTTTTAAAGACGCGAAAGAACAATTATAGTAATAATGATGTTAATTATCATTATAGTTTTTTTAAAGACGCGAAAGAACAGTTATAGTAATAATGATGTTAATTAGGTTCCAAAGGTTGTTATTGCCGGGAGTTGTAGTGAGGATAAGCTCTCACTGCAGATAAAATACTTCTATGGCACGCGCCTCAAACAGCCTCTGACAACCAAGTCCAGCTCCCGGCCTTCACGTGTGGCTCAATTTGAGCCCGGCGGAACTGTTTCCACTGACGGGAGAAGGGGCAAAGGCGAGCGACTGGCGCCTTAAAACCAGCAGCTTCGGGCAGATAGGGCTCGTGATCCTTGGTTGGTAGCTTATCTAAGAGAAGGAACTCTGAATTCAAACCACCGCTGCCTTGCGGGAATATCCATTTATGGAATTGGCTTCGGGAGTAAACCCTGAGGATAAATCCGGAGTCGGAGTCCCTAAGGCAGTCTAATGTCGATTCGACATTATTCTGGCAACTCCTGCGACATGGCTGGTACCAAACTGTATCGGCTACTGCCGTTCCTTTGGATCTACCGGCTGTGTGGAGAGGGGGAACATGCTGCATGGGCAACAGCTTGATCTCCATATAACTGTGCCCAAGCTCGCGCCCTGGAGAGGACACTCCAGCTTCACCCTATAGGTGTCGGCAAAACACGGGAAGTAGCAGTTACCGGTTATAAGCATTTTGCCCAATTGGCGTAGGGCATGGCGCCAGGGGCTACTTCCGACAGTGGGAGAGGTTCTAGGATCTCACTGGACAGCTACCGCCCGCTTCAAGCTGGGCAGCCCCCAGTCAATAAGGTGTTGTCCCGCCACTGTCTGCTTTCCCCATTGGGTGCATGGGGATTAGGGTCAAACCCGAACTGTGGACAGACAATTTTGCACCAAGCAATTATCGAAAAAATAGAAATAAGCAAACTCTCAGATTAGGATGCTGGAACATCCGGACTATGTTGACTGGACTATCCGAAAACCTACAGGATGTAAACGATGTAAGGAAGACAGCCATAATTAATGATGAGCTTAAACGACTTCAGGTGGATATAGCTGCACTTCAGGAAACGCGCCTGGCGGGCTCTGGAACGGTGAGCGAGAAGGACTACACATTTTATTGGCAAGGGAAAGATCTTGATAAAGCTAGAGAACACGGAGTAGGTTTTGCGGTCAAAAAATCGCTAACTAAAATGGTTGAACCAGGCGAGAATGGATCAGAACGCCTGTTAACGCTCCGCCTGCAAACTAGCACAGGTCCCATCACCCTTGTCAGTGTGTATGCTCCTACTCTGTACTCTGCCTCAGAAGCTAAAGATGAGTTCTACGAGAATCTAACAGCAATTATCAAAAGCATACCTAGGCAAGAACAGCTCGTTCTCCTTGGTGACTTTAACGCTAGAGTGGGTGCCGATAATGTTTCATGGCCTTCATGTCTGGGCAGGTTTGGTATTGGCAAGATGAATGAAAATGGACAACGGCTCTTAGAGTTGTGCGTCCACCATGACCTCTGCGTGACCAACACCTACTTTCAGACAAAACCGCAGCATAAGGTGTCATGGAGACACCCACGATCCAAGCACTGGCACCAACTTGACCTGATTCTCGTCAGAAGGCCACTCCTCAGGTCTGTGCTCTCCGCGCGCTCGTACCATAGTGCAGACTGTGATACAGATCACTCCTTGGTTTGCTGCAAAATCAGAGCACAACCAAGAAAACTCTATCGTGTCAGACATGAAGGGAAACCACGCATTGATACCAGCAAGATGTCAGACCCTTTCATGATCGCTCAATTCACTGCGACCTTCGAGAAAGTGCTCAGTAGCCCTCAGCATGGTGATACTATTACAGAGAACTGGGAGCATCTACGGAACACCATTCAAAGTACTGCACTTGCCACCTTTGGTAAGAAAACAGCAAAGTCAAATGACTGGTTTGATGCTTCATCAGATGTGATGGCACCTGTCATTGAAGCTAAGCGCAGTGCTATGAATGAATACAAACGTTCACCGAGTGCCAGAACCCTACAGATCCTGAGGGCTACGAGAAGCAAAGTTCAACAAACTGCTCGACGCTGTGCAAATGACTACTGGCTCCAGCTCAGTGAGAGCATCCAGATCGCAGCGCAAACAGGCAACATTAGACAAATGTATGACGGTATAAAGAAAGCACTTGGCCCCCATAAAAGTAAGACGGCACCGCTAAAAACCATCAGCGGAGAGAAGCTAACCGATAAGGATAAGCAGATGGAGAGGTGGGTCGAGCACTACTCTGAGCTTTACGCTACAGGCAATACCGTTACGCCTGCAGCCCTTGATGGTGTCAACAGTCTGCCAACTATGGAGGAGCTGGATGCCGAACCAACATTAGAGGAACTCAGCAAGGCCATTGATAGCTTGGCCTCTGGCAAAGCACCAGGCAGTGATGGGATTCCTCCTGATTTAATCAAATGCTGTAAGAGCACGCTATTACATCCCCTGCATAGGATGCTGTGCCAGTGCTGGGAAGAGACAACTATTCCTCAAGACATGCGAGATGCCAAGATTGTAACACTGTATAAAAATAAAGGAGACAGAAGTGATTGCAATAACTACAGAGGCATCTCTCTTCTTAGTATTGTTGGTAAGGTTTTTGCCAAAGTCATCTTAATGCGACTACACAAGTTAGCTGAGCGCATATATCCAGAGTCACAGTGTGGATTCCGAGCTGGCAGATCAATAACAGACATGATCTTCTCTCTCCGCCAGCTTCAGGAAAAATCAAGAGAGCAGAAAAGACCATTATATATCGCCTTTATAGACCTCACAAAAGCATTCGACCTGGTTAGTAGGGATGGACTCTTTAAAATCCTCCTGAAAATAGGCTGCCCTTCTAAAATGCTGGAAATGATAAAGTCATTCCATGACGGCATGAAGGGAACAGTCCAATATGCTGGAAGCACGTCACAGCCCTTTGATATACGAAGTGGCGTTAAACAAGGCTGTGTTCTGGCTCCGACCCTCTTCGGAATCTTCTTTGCCTTACTCTTGAAACATGCATTCAGAGATGCAACTGAAGGAATATGCCTTCACACTAGGTCAGATGGCCGTCTGTTTAATCTTTCAAGGCTGAAGGCAAAAACAAAAATCAGAAGGGTCACTATAAGAGACTTGTTGTTCGCTGATGATGCTGCAGTCGTCACTCAAAGCCAACAGGAGCTTCAGAGCTTGATGAATCGCTTCACTAAAGCATGCAAGGACTTTGGCCTCACAATAAGTCTAAAGAAAACGAATGTGCTGAGTCAGGATGTGGGTGCTGCACCAGTTATCACTATCGATAACTATGAATTGGCAGTGGTGCACCACTTCACATACCTAGGGTCTACCATCAATGACAAACTCTCACTGGATACAGAAATCGACAGCCGCATTGGCAAAGCTGCAGCTACCTTTGCCCGCCTCACATCGCGTGTTTGGGGAAACTCTAAACTCACAATGAAGACCAAAGCTGCGGTATATAATGCCTGCGTCACCAGCACACTCCTATATGGCAGCGAGACCTGGACGACCTATGCTAAGCAAGAAAGAAGGCTCAATACCTTCCATTTGCGGTGTCTACGCCACATCCTCGGCATCTCGTGAAAAGATAAAGTGACAAATGTCGAGGTGTTGTCACGTGCTGGCCTTCAAAGTATGTATACGCTTCTTAGACAGCGCAGACTTCGCTGGCTTGGCCATGTTCGCTGCATGGAAGATGGTCGCATCCCAAAAGATATCTTCTACGGACAATTAGCAGATGGCAAGAGAACAGTTGGGCGACCACAGCTGAGGTTCAGAGATGTGTGCAAGAGAGATATGAGGGCACTGAACATGGATCCAGCAACATGGGAGGATGAAGCTGCCGATCGCACTAAGTGGCGTTGCTATTTACGGCGCCACCTCAGATTGGGCGAAGAGAGGCTCACACAAGAAGCAGAGGTGAGAAGAAAACGTCGAAAGGAGCACCTGGAAAATAAGCAGCTGAGGGCTGTCACCTCAGGGGCGCATTCCCATAGTCAGTTATGACTGAAGGGGCTATTATTATTATTATTATTATTATTATTATTATGATGTTAATTATCATTATAGTTTTTTTTAAAGACGCGAAAGAACAGTTATAGTAATAATGATGTTAATTATCATTATAGTTCTTTTTAAAGACGCGAAAGAACAGATATAGTAATAATGATGTTAATCAGAGTTTTTTTTTTTTTTAGGACGCGAAAGGACAGTTATAGTAATAATGATGTTAATAATCAATATAGTTTTTTTTTAAGACGAGAAAGAACAGTTATAGTAATAATGATGTTAATCACAGTTTTTTTAAAGACTCGAAAGAACAGTTATAGTAATAATCTTCTTCTTCCTTCTTCCTCGTTCGTCCTGAAAAGGACGTTGGTTGCGTTGTGTCCATTTACAATGAAGCTGCAATATTTGTGCTTTTCGGCCGACACATCCGACTTCAGCACGGCATTTTTTGGGTCCGGGTTTGCCTTCCCTCTCCGATCCCTACTCTCTCAGCCAGACTGCAGTGATGCAGCCTGTTTCCAGGACCACCACTTGGAGATAGAGTAGGGTCTTGGTCAGCTCTGGTTCGCTGACCCTGACTCAAGAAGTCAAGCTATGGGTCGCCGACTGCATTCATCACCTTTGCTACGGCTTCGGTCCCATAGTAATAAAAATGTTAATCATTGCTGTGTTGTTTAAAGACGCGAGAGAACAGTTATAGTAACTCTGATTTTTTTTTTTTTAAATAACGTTTTGCCTGTTTTGGCGAGGCGCGTCCCGTTCAACCTAGTCGGTTATATTAGGACAAATGTCCAAATATAAAAGACTCTTAGGTCTGGATGTAACTCTGATAAAAATCATTATCCTCATCTTTACCCAACATCTCCCCAAGGAGTATAGGATTTAAACAAAGCTATGCAAGTCTGTGCTGTCCTGTACCATCCATTGCCAAATTTCTCATTGTCTTCTTTATTTTTTTCAAGTCTACCTCCAGTTCTCTTTTCCACTCGTTTTCGGTCACTCCCTACCTGCCTTACCCTGATGACTCCAGAACAAGGACTGACTTGTACTTCAACCAACAAGTGTCCTCGATAAGTGTCTTCGATAAGTGTCCTCGATAAGGGTCCTCGATAAGTGTCCTCGATAAGTGTCTCATCCATCGTCAGTGTTTTTTGTTAGTTTTATATCTTTGAACTTTCTAATTGAGTTCTTTCTCTTTTGCAAAAACCAAATGGATACTACAAATAAATTTTAAAAAAATGTTTGCTACTTTTCTTTGTAGCACGCCCCTTTCAACCATCTACCATGTACGAGGCGTGTTCAAATGAAACCCGCCCGTGCTGCGCGAAGTGGACATTTGTAGGAGGACCATGATGACGTCACATCTGACTTAATAAGCACATACGAATGTACAAGTGTGTAAGTGTTCATTCTCCTTGTATTCATTGGTTGTGCTGCAGACCGTTAAAATAATGGCCGGTGTGATACGGAATCCGTCCAAGGTCGATCAGCGAGCGTTGATCCAGTTCCTAACAGCCAAATGATGTCGACCAGCCGACATTCACTGCCGAATGAAAGCAGTGTATGGTGACAAAAGTGTGTCTAAGTCTACAGTGAAATACTGGGCACGAATGTTTCGAGAAGGACATCAGTTAACGAAAGGTCTTCCGCGGCCAGGTCAGGTGCATATTGTTGCGACAGAAGAAGCCATCGCCAAAAGGAAGAACGCATGGGGTGGAGTTTGAACCACCTGCTGCGTTACGAAGAGGAGGGTGATGCATTTCTGTTGGGCATAGTGGCAGGCGATGAGTCGTGGTGCCACCACTTTGAGCCGTGCAGCAAAACAGCGAGCATGCAATGGAAACATCCCGGATCACCAAAACCCAAAAAATTCAAGTCACAGATTTCCGCCGGTAAGGTTATGCTGACCGCATTTTTTGACCATGAAGGGCTTCTATTGGTTGACTTTAAAGAGCCTGGCTTGAACATCAATGCCATCCGCTACAAAGACACACTAGACAACCTGCATACAGCCATCAAGAATAAACGACCCGGCATGCTTTCGCGTGATGTGATTCTGTTGCACGACAATGCTCGTCCACATGTTGCGAACATTGTGCAGGAAGCGTTAGCAAGGAAAAGGTGGGAAGTTCTGCCACACCCAGTCTACAGCCCCGATCTGTCACCATGTGACTTTCATTTGTTCGGACCCTTAAAAAAATCTCTAAAGGGACAAAGATTCGACTCCGATGCAGACGTCAGGGCCTCGGTGACCAAATGGTTCAATAAGCAAAATAAGTCATTTTTCTCGGACGGCATCCGCCGTCTACCCATGCAGTGGGATGCGTGTCTGAATGCCTGTGGTGACTATTTCTAAAGAACCCCAGTGAGTACTTGCTTCATAACAGTTGCTGTATTCAATTCTACTACTCCTGCTGATGTACCTTACATATATTTGTTATAAAGCCAAGGGACGGGTTTCATTTGAACACGCTTCGTACATGGATTTGTTGGTTATATCAGGACAAAAAATGGATACTACGGGGATTTCTACCCAGGTTTACTCGAGTGACAGCATGAACAGAGTGACAGCATGAACGGTGTGCAAGAAAGACATGAGATAGGGAGTGCTAAACTAAACGCTTCAAAATATAAATATTATCATCACAATCCTTTGTCCTCTTTGCAGGAAACCCGCACCAAGCATTCCCACGCTCCTGGAGTAGTGGTTTCTGAGCCAGTTTGTTTGACATGGTGAGATTGCCAGCCCTAAGACCAATCTCATATTAATCGCCGTCTACGACATGCATGAAGGTGGAGTAGGCTTATTCTTTCTTCATGTCTTCAGGAACCCTGGGGAACAACATGGGGTAAAATATCCCTACAGTAGAGCGTCGATTATCTGAATTAATTGGGATCAAGGTTGGTTTGGTTAATCAAATAGTTCGGATAATCAAACATACACGAGAATACATTTTATTCGAAACAAAGTGTAATTAGACCTACAATTAATTGTACACAAGGTTCTTACTCCTATATTTTGACATATGAAGTACTGATTTTTAAAAAATTGATTTAGGAAATGGCGCGCAAATAATAACAAAAATGTTTTGAAGACAATAACAGTTATAGTTATTTTGAACTTAACTAATTGTTTTACATGATTTCAACCAAAACTCCCGCAGTAGCTAAAGTCAAAATTTTATTTTATTAACTCATGCAATGACAAATTAAGATTATTTCTATGCAACATTGCACATATTTTTCGGATCAATAATCAGATAAGACTACATTAAGCGACAGAAGTAATACTTCATCATAACAATTAGTGCACTAAAAGTATATGGCGGTGCATCGGATAATCGACGTTTTACTGTATATCATAAACATTAATATAACTGTGACAGTGACAGAAAAAAAAAAAAAAACAATGCGCCAAATTCCCAACAATATGGCAGCCAACTCTTGTTTTCGTCGCGCGCACTCTTTTCGGCGTGCATGCAAGGTCTTGCCGCATTTACGGGTAGTACCAATGTTTTATTTATATTCTTATGTGTCTACTTAGCTCTCACTTTCTTTCCTGTCCCTAACGAAGGCCTTATGGCCGCAACGTTGGTTATATCTTCTTCTTGTCTCCTAGTTAGACGAATCACCTTTTTTTGATTTTTTTTTCCTTTCCATATTGTGGCGAAATCAGTCGTGTTTTTTTATAACTCTCATTCACTCCGGCAGAATCGTTTCATTTCTGTATTTCTCTCTTTCATCGTCCTTTTATTTTGCATAATTTTTGCCATTTTATTCATTATTTTACTCTCTTTGCTGAATCTAGTAGAGAAAGTCTGAAACACTACACTCACCATACGGAAGTATCTGCTATGGGACTGTCTTTATCTTGTTTACAACTCCTCAGACTTATTTACGTTCCACCAGGTGAACTGGGGTATTATCGTAACAATGCCCAGTCATTATCACTGGTTAGGGAGCGATATTCTTATCATGAGAAGCCGGCTCGACACCTTTTGAGCGACTTTGACACAACTCATTTCCGGGGCCAACGACAATCAGGCAATTAATACCTGGGTTGCGGCCTGTATATCTGAGGATGAGGAAACCATATGGTTTGTCTGAGCGGCCCGCGATCCTTTTGTTTGACTGTCTGGAGAACGCATGATCACAGACGATATGAGATTGAGATAATCGTTTCACGGGACCATCCCTCTGTGTTATTATCACGATAATCTGTCTGGAGAGACAATATTGGCGATAGGTAGCATCTTTACATCAAATGCGTTCACAGCTGGTGTTTATGAGTTGTGCACAAGATGCCGGCGGAAGTCTGAGGCAACGATATGAGGTCACGCGTGGAATATTAATATTTTAAAACACGCGAGGGGATATTTTAAATGTAACATCCCTACCCACGTAGTGCTAGAGAGATTTGATTGGTCTGAAGTGAGAGCCAGAATATACAATGAATTCCATTGAAAAATTCGGCGGAAACACAATCTGTGATTTGAACTGAGAATGAGAGATAAAATCTAGCGAACTCGGAGACACAGAACAGACAGCTTCGCAACTTCATACGAGCAACTCCCAGAAAGCCAGAAAGAAAAAGAGACAATTCCACAACTATAAGTAACAGATCGAGTATTGGGCAACTTAGGAATTTACAAGTAAACCCGCATTTTTAATAAAAGACTGGAAATTTAGGAATTTGATCACAAGTCAGAGGAATTAAACAAACGTTTTCCCAGGCCAGTGATTTCGTAGAACATCTGCCATCAGAGGAATTAACTCTAATTTCCCAGACCAAGTCATAGGGGAATTAAACAAAAGTTTTCCCAGGCCAGTAATTTCGCAGAACACACGTTGTCAGAGGAATTAACTCTAATTTCCAGACCTAAGTGAGGAGATTGTGTATTCCCAAAAAATTTGGGGTAAGTGTAAACAATTTATTTACAAATGTGAAATTTGACTTGTTTCTTGCTTAGTGGTTATAAATGAGGTTGGAAACCTCAACACATGAAAAGAGTACGAGGGGCGTTCAGAAAGTAATGCACCACATCGTTTTTCTCAGGAGCTGCTTATTCAAAAAGCATGAAATTTATACGCAATTGTAGTGGTTTTTGATGTTATTGTGTGGTTGCTATGTTACCTAGTGTACTGGATGAGGTCAGCTGTGAAGGCTCCTGATGATAAAAGTTTATGTGAGTTACAGAATGCCTTTCTGCTACCACTTATGACCTCAAACAGACTTATTCTGCTATTATGTATGTTAGCTACGTTTAATGTCTAGGGTAATGAATTGTGATGTGTAGGTAATTTAAATACACTGACACACACATGTAAACACTAATTCTAATAATAATAATAAGCTCTATGATCAATCAACTAACACTGGCTTTAGAAGTTAAATTTATAATTTTTTGAATTTATTTAGTCCTGAGCCAAATTTTCTTATGGCCAGGACGTATGAAACAATATGTATTTATCAATAAAAGTGCATATATATATTAAATAATCAAATCCAAATTTTGTACATAGATATATGTTTACATTGGTTAATATTAACACTAACTACAGTGTCTAGGGAAAACTAGCACTGGATGTTTAGTCGGGGTGATGTCATCATACCCGATCTCTGTTCACAATGTTCATTGTCTTTGAAATACAGTACTGAAATATAGTTTTTATCAACCAGGATTTGGTTTATTTATTTATTGGTGGAAACAGTTTGATGAATCTACAGCAGGCCAGGTATTCAACTTATCTGGCCTGTGACGATGCAGTAAAGAATTCAAGTGGCCCACTCCTCACAAGTGCTGGAGTAAAATGATAGGATTCTTAGGCATCCAATCTTGGACCTCTTCAAGCATCTGGCACTAGCATAGTGCCAGACCAGAAACTCACAATTCAAAATTGAAAACACAGTTACGTTGTACTAGCAAAACTCAGCTGAGCTGCTGGCTAGATTAAGGCGTCCCACTGATAATATTTAATATTTCCTGGAAATCACACCTCTAGCATTAACGAACTGTGTCAATGGACAGTCTTCTTCAAAAATGGCACTAGCGGGCGTCTTTCTTTCTATAATATGAAAGTTTCTGTCCAATCAGCGGACTTCCCCTCTACCTTTCAAATATTCAAACTACAAATGTCCAATTTCGGTCCAGTCTCAGTCTAGTGTGTAGTATTTTTCTGTCGGTCTGTCCGTCCCAACTTGGTTTTTTCCCAAAATTACACTTGTTTTTGGACGAAACTACAAGAAAAAACTACACAATTTTTTGTCTCCCCTACTTCTAAGATTCTGTGCTAAGTTATTTTTAGCTACTATCCTCCTACCCTGCCCCTAGTCCACCTGCAGTTTGGTTTTACATTTTTAGTCTCAAGGACGTCAAAATGTAACTTTAGTGAAAATATGCACAAAAAACTGTCTGCTAGTCTGTATTGAACAATACAGTCTTTCGTCAATATCTTCCGTGTTATCTGTCCGTCTTCGTAATTAAAAGTATATTCTTTCTCTGTTAAAGATGGGCTATCAAACTAGCTAGTTTTTATTCTCCTAAACTTATTATTAAGAAAAAACCTACCTTTTTTCAAGGTTAGTTTTGAAATTTGTTTTTGAACCTTCGTGTACGGCGTTTGCCGCTATATTCAAACGAAAACGACGAATTACTGTAAACCGTCTAAGATACGTCTGTTTCTAACAAGAGCTAAGGTCGTTTTTTGTCCATTTCCTTACATTGTGTCAACTAGTGGCGTAATTTTTTCTTTAAAACTACAAATTGCGTCTTCTAGACTTTAGATTCAAACACGTGTTCAGACCGTCACAATTTTTTTTCTTTTATCTCCGTTTCCACCCCGTCTAAAAAGATCGTTCGTTTAGTCTGCATGTTATAACTAGTTAGTTTCAATGGCGCTAGAAAACGCGGGCATGGGCGAGAATGTATCAGCGTATCTTACCTATATTTTTATCCCTACATGTTATTTTACCTGTTTACTTTATAAATGGAGGAATTTTAACGTTGCATCACTGTATTTTTCACCACACATCTCCCCACTTGAGAACAGGCACTAATGCAAGTTCCAAAACCAGTGATACACATAGATAAAATTAACTCCTCATGCCTGCCAACTACTCTAATTTTGATCACAGGGGTGCCTACTGAGGAAATCTGCACCGACATACTGTGACCCCGGGATATATTGAATATTAAACTGATATGGTTGCAACAATAAAGACCATCTTAACAATCTTACATTTTCATGCTTGGCCTGAGATACGAACACGAGAGGCTGGTGATCTGTCTGGACCCCAAAAGTCCTACCATACAGATAGATTTGGAACTTTTTTATTGCCCAGATTAACGCTAAACATTCTTTTTCGCTTGTGGAATATCCTTGTTCCGCTTTGTTCAACTTGCGGCTTGCATAAGCGACTGGGTTCAGTTCCCCATTGGGTGAAGAGGACCTTTGCAACAGAGTAGCCCCCAGGCCTACATTGCTTGCGTCTGTTCTCACCACAAAGTCCTGAGTCAAATCAGGCAATTTGAGAATAGGCTTGCAAGTGAGTTTTTCCTTTAACTCTTGAAATGCCAATTCACATTGCGCTGACCAAACAATTTTATCTGGATTTCCCTTGCGAGTTAGATCAGTCAGAGGAGCACATATAGAGTTAAAATTTTTGATATATTTTTGGTAAAATCCACATAACGACACGAATGATCGCACGTCTTTTTTTTTGTTTGCGGTCTAGGTGCTCTCTGCAGTTTTTCAAAGTTCTTGGGGTCAGGGGTCTTGTTACCCTGATATACGTTGGGCCGAAGGGCGAGAGCCCAAGTGCCACTGGATCAATAACAACAACAACCCTGATATACAGTATGTCCCAAGAATTCCAACTCTTTGCATCCAATACAACATTTTGTTGGTCTAGCAGTTAAGTTCGCTTCTCTGAGCCTATTAAATAACATATTCAGAGAGTTAATGTGTTCTTCAAATGTTTCTGTGGCGATGAGAATATCATCCATGAAATTTGTGATACATGGATTATTCAGGGGATCCAACAATTTGCGCATCATCCTAGAAAATACACTCGGAGCATTTTTCAATCCGAATGGTAGCATGTTGAATTCATAATGTCGCTCTGAGGTGCTAAAAGCTAAATAAGGTCTAACTTCAGGCTTCACTAGAATCTGGTAATAGCCTTTGCTAAGATCCACCTTCGAAAAGTATTTTGCCTTGTTCAATCTGGCAAATAACTGTTTTGTGTCCGGTAATGGATCCACCTGACCTTCTGTGACAGCATTCAGTTTCCTGTAATCTATGCACAGTCTATGTTCCCCAGACGGTTTCCTCAACAAAACTACACTGGAGCTAAAAGAAGATTCGCTGTGAGAAATAATTCCTTCTTTCAACAAATAATCTATCTCCTCTTTCAATGCCTTCTCCTTACCGAACGGAACAGAATAGGCTCTCATACCGATTGGGTTTGAGTCTACCAGCTTCATGTCATACTGTAGCAAATTTGTATGTCCTGGTTTATCTGTTAATACATCTGTATGTTCCTCCAGAACCTGTTGAACTCTCTCCCTCTGATTTTTAGTCAGGTGCTTACTGACTTTTACCTGTGCGACTGTCTCACAGGGGTGTAATGGGTATTCATGTGAGGTGAGTGGTTCCTTTCTCATTTCAGTTGCGATAGCCAAGGTCAGTAAGGGGGTGCCTTCCTGGATTTGTCTGTCCAGATACTTCTTTAAAAGGTTCACATGATATATTTTCTCCTTCCCCTTTTTATCAATTTTATAGTTTGTTCTAGACACCTTCTCTAGAACCGTGTATGGACCTTGCCATCCAATTTGCAACTTATTCTGGCTGCCGGGTAGTAGAAGAAGCACTTTCTCTCTCACAGCTAATTCTCTGTCCTTGGCTTTTCTATTAAAATAAGCTGCATGTTTCTTCCTGGCTTGTCTCAAATTATCATTTGCCAGTTTCCATCCAGCTTTCAGACGAGTGGTCAGCTCGTTCACATATTGATATGATGAGGTACCAGTCTCTTCTGCTTTCTCATCTGTCCAGGTCCTTAATAATTTACATATGGATTTTTAAATTTTTATACTTATTTTTCATGGCACCCGTCGGGTCCTTTCCATTAGAAGCATTGTAGTGAGGACTTTTCTTCCTAGAATCATCACTCACAAATCGACCACTACCAATTTTTTTCTTGGGTTTGTTTCCCCACTTTAGATTACTTATGAGATATCTTCGCTCTCTTTTAGTTTCCTCCAGTTTATATAATTCTGACCGAGGGATTGTCAGCTTATTCTGGGGTAAAATTACTCTTTGTACTCGACGCATAGTGGCCATGTTAATACATTCAAGTGAAGACTGGGTGTGAAAAGGGGGCTCCCATTCCACTTTGTCTACTTGATTATAATTATTTTTCCTTCTAGGCCTAAGTTTGCCCCGTGGCGTTTCTAAGTCCTGCACATTTTTTCCCTTTGTGGGTGTTCCCTCATGAAATACGCCACATGCTTCTAAAAAGTTCTCAATATCGACATTTACGTCGGGCCAATAGTATTTTCGAGCAACCTTTTGGCAGATGGTACCTATTTTCTCATGATCACCATCTTTTCCAACATGTAAGCTCCTTATTAAATTTGCCCTATATACCTTGGGAAGAACCAACTGTCCGTGACCAGTGGATCTAGTTCCTGTCTTCCTGTATAGCAATTTGTTCTTCATAAAATACTCTCCCTTGCTTGGAGGTGTGTGGCATTTGGGCAATTTTTTAAAACATGGCTTGAGTGTCCTATCCTCAGCCTGCGCCTTCCTCATCTCTTCTGGATGAGCATTTATAGGTTCACCTTCTTCCTCCTTTGACTGTGACCTGGTCTGCACTGTCGCCATGATCACAGGTCTCTCGGGATTCCCCAAGAAGACGTATCTACACCCCAATATCAGAGGGTAGATTGGTTCATCTATCACTGCTGCTCCGATTTCTCCTTCCACATAGCGAGTTTTCACTGTTATCCTTGCGATGGGAAGTGTCATGAGTGGTATGTCCTTAGTCGCCCCTTGTATTTCCACTGTTTCGGTGGTATACTGACTTGGGTCCACTAGGCTAGCCTTCACAACTGAATCATAATCCAAACCTGTATCATATAGGCACCTTATGGTGACCCCATTACAAATAACATCCTCACAAACTGGGGGGTGATAAGGTTCCTGCTGTCCATTAGGATTAACCTTTAATCTCTGATTCTCCGATTTCATTGCAGCAATGTTTGAAGGTTTCCTTCTACAAAATTCGGTGTTATGGTTGTCCTTCTTACACCATTTGCACCACCTCTTTCCTTGGTTAAAAGGTTTTCTTTCATTATATTTTTGGTCATTGAACTGTGAGTTTCTATCACGATAATCATTTCGTGGCCTATCAACGTTTGTCCTACCTTTATTACCTTGTTCTTTGGTATCAAATTTATTAAAGTGCTGTGGGGCTTTAAAATTTTCTATATGTTTCTTTTTAGAGCCAACTACCTCTGCCTGGGCTGCTTGATACCTCTCAGCGACATTTAAAACCTCCCCCAACCTCTCTGCACCTTGTTCCATGAGAAATTTTCTCAGGTCTGGAGCCATGGACTCTCTTAATTGCTCTATCATGAACATTTCTTTGAGATCTTGGGTCTTCCCCAGAGCAGTCCATTTCTCCAAGTAGGTTTCCAGTCTGGCAGAGAATTGGTGGTATGTCTCCCCAGACAAGAGTTTGGCATTTCTAAACTTCTTACGATAAAATTCACCATTCTTTTCATATCTCAATAACAGAGCCTGCTTTAGCATGTCATAATTGTCTTGGTCGTCTCTATTCGTTTTAGCAAAAACTTCATAAGAAGTACCTCTAAGCCCTTGGGATAACTTGAGACTCCACCTCTCTCTCTCTCTCTAACCCATACGTAGTAGCCAATAGTTCAAATCTACTTAGGTACCCCTCTATGTCATCGTCTTTCTCAACAAAATGGTCTAAATGAAACCCCATAGCTGAGGTTGAGGCTCCCTGACTAGGCGTGGCATCGGAGGCAAAGGGGCTGGCACCATTTTCCGGAGCATGGCCTTGAATTTCCAACTCCCTTAGCCGTAATTCGTGCTCCCTTTGCAATCTCCTATCTTCTGCTTCCCTTTCGGCAGTCAATCTCTTTTCTTCTGCCTCCCTTTCGGCAGTCAATCTCTTTTCTTCTGCCTCCCTTTCGGCAGTCAATCTCTTTTCTTCTGCCTCCCTTTGCTGTCGTTTTTCTTCTAATTGGAGCCTTTTAATCTCCCTATCTGCCTCTAATGCCTTAGCCTCTTTGTCAGCCTCAATCTGCAGCCTCTTAAGTTCTTTATCAGCCTCAATTTGTAACCTCTTCTCTTCAGCTAACCTCCTATCTTCCCTTTCAATATACTTGTCACAATCTGAAGTTACATATTGAATTAAAACCTGACCATCCATGTTCATCTCCTTCGCCGTCAGCACAGCAGCCGATCTGAATTTGGCTAGATCTGCCATACTATATCACACAATTTAACAATGTCTAAGGTAAATTACTACGGTAATATACTAAGGTAATACATTAATTAATTAATTACCACTGGCTGTGAAGATTCATCAACTTTTATTTTCCACTTTTAATTTTAGGGACACTGTTAAATTTATACAACTTATGCCCCCAATAGGTTTAATTCCCGGACCAGGAGACCCTAATATCTTTGGTACAATCTAAATTCCGGACGAGCCCCCAATATTTGTAGTGGTTGTTGATGTTATTGTGTGGTTGCTATGTTACCTAGTGTACTGGATGAGGTCAGCTGTGAAGGCTCCTGATGATAAAAGTTTATGTGAGTTACAGAATGCCTTTCTGCTACCACTTATGACCTCAAACAGACTTATTCTGCTATTATGTATGTTAGCTACGTTTAATGTCTAGGGTAATGAATTGTGATGTGTAGGTAATTTAAATACACTGACACACACATGTAAACACTAATTCTAATAATAATAATAAGCTCTATGATCAATCAACTAACACTGGCTTTAGAAGTTAAATTTATAATTTTTTGAATTTATTTAGTCCTGAGCCAAATTTTCTTATGGTCAGGACGTATGAAACAATATGTATTTATCAATAAAAGTGCATATATATATATTAAATAATCAAATGCAAATTTTGTACATAGATATATGTTTACATTGGTTAATATTAACACTAACTACAGTGTCTAGGGAAAACTAGCACTGGATGTTTAGTCGGGGTGATGTCATCATACCCGATCTCTGTTCACAATGTTCATTGTCTTTGAAATACAGTACTGAAATATAGTTTTTATCAACCAGGATTTGGTTTATTTATTTATTGGTGGAAACAGTTTGATGAATCTACAGCAGGCCAGGTATTCAACTTATCTGGCCTGTGACGATGCAGTAAAGAATTCAAGTGGCCCACTCCTCACAAGTGCTGGAGTAAAATGATAGGATTCTTAGGCATCCAATCTTGGACCTCTTCAAGCATCTGGCACTAGCATAGTGCCAGACCAGAAACTCACAATTCAAAATTGAAAACACAGTTACGTTGTACTAGCAAAACTCAGCTGAGCTGCTAGCTAGATTAAGGCGTCCCACTGATAATATTTAATATTTCCTGGAAATCACACCTCTAGCATTAACGAACTGTGTCAATGGACAGTCTTCTTCAAAAATGGCACTAGCGGGCGTCTTTCTTTCTATAATATGAAAGTTTCTGTCCAATCAGCGGACTTCCCCTCTACCTTTCAAATATTCAAACTACAAATGTCCAATTTCGGTCCAGTCTCAGTCTAGTGTGTAGTATTTTTCTGTCGGTCTGTCCGTCCCAACTTGGTTTTTCCCAAAATTACACTTGTTTTTGGACGAAACTACAAGAAAAAACTACACAATTTTTTGTCTCCCCTACTTCTAAGATTCTGTGCTAAGTTATTTTTAGCTACTATCCTCCTACCCTGCCCCTAGTCCACCTGCAGTTTGGTTTTACATTTTTAGTCTCAAGGACGTCAAAATGTAACTTTAGCTAAAATATGCACAAAAAAAAAGGTCTGCTAGTCTGTATTGAACAATACAGTCTTTCGTCAATATCTTCCGTGTTATCTGTCCGTCTTCGTAATTAAAAGTATATTCTTTCTCTGTTAAAGATGGGCTATCAAACTAGCTAGTTTTTATTCTCCTAAACTTATTATTAAGAAAAAAACTACCTTTTTTCAAGGTTAGTTTTGAAATTTGTTTTTGAACCTTCGTGTACGGCGTTTGCCGCTATATTCAAACGAAAACGACTAATTACCGTAAACCGTCTAAGATACGTCTGTTTCTAACAAGACCTAAGGTCGTTTTTTTGTCCATTTCCTTACATTGTGTCAACTAGTGGCGTAATTTTTTCTTTAAAACTACAAATTGCGTCTTCTAGACTTTAGATTCAAACACGTGTTCAGACCGTCACAATTTTTTTTCTTTTATCTCCGTTTCCACCCCGTCTAAAAAGATCGTTCGTTTAGTCTGCATGTTATAACTAGTTAGTTTCAATGGCGCTAGAAAACGCGGGCATGGGCGAGAATGTATCAGCGTATCTTACCTATATTTTTATCCCTACATGTTATTTTACCTGTTTACTTTATAAATGGAGGAATTTTAACGTTGCATCACTGTAATTTCACCACAGCAATATACATGGATATGTCATGTAAACATCGGTATTATTCAACATAATCTTCATCAACTTGTACGGCTTTATGCCAGCGCGAAACAAGTGCATGTATTCCTAGCCCGTACCAGATTTTGTCTTGATCATGTAGCCATTTCTTCGCTGCATGAATCACTCCTTCATTATCTTCAAACATTGTCCCACGGAGTGCATCTTTAAGTATACCAAATAGATGAAAATCAGAGGGTGCCAAATCGGGACTATAGGGTGGATGGGGTAGTACAGTCCAACCCAATTTGGTGATTGCTTCCCGTATTGCCCGACTTGTGTGAGGGCGCGCATTGTCGTGAAGGAGAAGCAGGTCTGCTGGATTCTTGTGCGGTTGAACTCTGCGAAAACGTTGATTGAGTTTTTTTCAATGTCTTAATGTAAGCTTGCGAATTGATTGTCTCTCCTCTTGGCATAACGTCCACAAGAATCACACCTTCAATGTCCCAAAAGACAGTGATCATGACCTTTCCAGCTGAAGGAATTGTCTTGAATTTCTTTCTTCTTGGTGATTGCGGATGATGCCACTCCATTGACTGTCTTGCGCAAAACTGAGAAAATCCAAGAGTTTTTAGAACTGCATTTGCACTACCAATGCTGACTGACAGCTGTAAGGCCAATTGTTGAGTGGTGATTCGCGTATCAGTAAGAATAATGCCCTCAGCGCATTTCAACATTTCTGCATTGGTGACTGTGGCAGGACGTCCACAGCGCGGCCGATCAAGCAGCTCCGTATCTCCACTTCCTGATTCTTTGATTCTCTGAACCCAGCGACTGACTGTACTCCTGTCGACTGCAAAACTTCCATACACATCATATAGACGCTTGTGAATATTCACAACAGTTTCCTTCTCTGCAACGAGAAATTCTATCACAATTCGCTGTTTATAACGCAAGTTGCTAACACGCTCCATTTCAACGGTTTAGGGCAGCCGTATTATTTAGCCGCTGGCGGTGCAATTTGGTGCACACAATTGGCACATGCCATATTTGAAGTGTGCATCGCTGCCTGCCCGTGACATCTGCCTGTCAGTGCTTGTAGCTGTCGAATCTGTAGGGGGATTGCTTCTGACGTGCTTGACACTCGTTTTGCGTGGACGGTGGCCAACATTCCCCATTATCTGCTTTTGATGTGTCTCCTCCTCTGAACCTTGACTTGCACTCCCTCCTCTCTGCTTAAGACGAGTTTCCTCCCCTAACCGACTACCAATCTTCTCGGCGCCCTTAGGGTGACAGTTGTCACGGTCATCTCTTGGCTTGCACCCGGAAGGAAACCTGGTTGTGGTAGCACGTCTCGGGAAAGAGCTCTTTGAGGGACAGGCGGCTATCAAATGTTCAGTTGACTTGCATCGAAAACATCTCTTCGGAAGCGGGCCTTGAGGGCACTTGGCTGCCATGTGGTCTGACAAGTCTCCACAATTGTAGCATCTTATCTTTCTGGGCTTCCTCTGTGCCATGGGTCGCTTCCTGCTGCCCTTACACTCTTGACCGCCAATGCCGCATACATAAATTGCTTCCATGCCCTGGACCGATGGTTTGCTGTCAAACTCTACTCGTTCATTCCTCGCCAGACTCCGGAATCCGTTTCTGAAGATTTTGGTTTGATGTACGAATACATCAATACCTCCATCATCTGGCGTGATGAACCCCCATCCCCGGTGGACACTATACCACTTGCATATCCCTTTTCGCCTTGTCGGTGCCACTGCGTTTATCGGTGTTGTCAGCTCACAGCTTCCCTTGACGACAGCCTGACTCTCACATACAAGAAGGGCTAGTTGCGGTTCCTGCGGACACACCTCCTCGTCTTGCGTTGGCTGTTCCCGCGGACACACCTCCTCGTCTTGCGTTGGCTGTTCCCGCGGACACACCCCCTCGTCTTGCGTTGGCTGTTCCCGCGGCTGGCATGGTGCTCTCTTTCTCTGCACCTCCTTTTGTGCTGGCGAACTGGACTCTGACATCTGTGCTATCTGGGACTTTAGGAAGGATAATTCCGCTCGAAGTGCCTCCTTCTCCTTCTGATCTTCTGCACTTGCTATCTAGACCAGTGTCTCAGGCTTTTTACTTCCACCATAAACAGCATATTCCCAAGGGAAATTCTTGGTCATCTCACTGACTGGTTGTTGCTCGCTGTAGGCTCTTTTGACAATTTCCAGTAACTTCTCAGGGCTGGCCTTGGCTCCACCATGTATCCGTAATTCTCTAGATACCCATGGTGTAACGTTGTTCCATATCATGTCTAACTTGTCTTCTGCACAAAAAGGCGCCATCTTCCACGCGGCTTCCACATCTCCCACAAACTCTTGCCAAGTGGGCCTCCCCTCTCCACTAAACAACCTTATCTCTGGCTCCTTCACGTACAATATCTTCACAGGCGCATTAGAAATCTTGCTGCAGGAATGCACTGCTGGGTGTTTACTATATTTGTTCGTTCGCTGTTTGCTCGGTGTCACTGTCTGCCTTATCCTGTCGACGACGCCAATTGTGATAGGGTGGGCGAGATGATGATGATGATTATATTGTGATGTGTGATCACTCTCTTGTCACACTCGCACCGACCCGAACAACAATAAAACTCTTGATTCTAGAGGCAGGGGCTATATTTATTTTTACAACCCATTCAGTGACAAAGCAAACATTAAACAAATAAACTAGCGAACATAACAAAACAAAACTAAACAAAACACCCAACAGTGCCCGATGCTAATCTGAAGAAGCAAACAAAGCACAGAATAGTTAAAATCATAATATAATACTGAATGAGAAACACCACGCTCTCACCTGTCAAACTGTCCTACGCCGCCACCTGACACACTCAACTATCACACACACACACACACTCATGTGTGTCGTCCAATGCGACTAGTATGGTGTTGTGCATGAGGCTGGCAAACTCACCATGTAACACAGATTGCTACCAAAACCACTACTGCCCGAGCATCTGAATGCTTAATATGAAGGCAAACCACACTGCTGGCCCCATGCTCCCTCAGGAGCGGAGAAGAGAAATATATATCTTGAAGTGAGCCCACGTGCTCTCACAACCATTCCTCACATAACCATAATTAAATAATCATAAAATGGACATAAAATAATATTCAACTATATGTACAACAAATACTCTCAGTAATGAGAATAAGCTACTACCTCGTAACCGATCCACATCAGTATTCGCTACTGCATTCTGAAGCATGTCGTATGTGACGACTGGTGCGCCTGGCAACAAGCGTGTCGTATATGACCACTGATGAGACTGGGAATCTCATCACATGAAACACATCGTTACCGAAACAAATCACTGCCATAGCATAAAAATGCTTCTTGTCGGCTTGTGATAGACACCAGTCACATTGGTGTTTCCATGCTCCGCCGGGAGCAACCAGAGAAACACCTGTCTCAACAAAGGAGTGGCCTCGCGCTCTCCAGAAATCTAAATACATATTCTCAACTCACAGTAACCCATTAAATATACAGTAGAATTATGATAAGTAGGCTATCGTGAAATACACTCAATTACTTTTACATTAAAGAAATAAAATAATTACTCTTGACTTTAACAAAACTGGCATTAACACGAAAACTATCTCTTTCCTTTACTGGGGAAAATTATCTTAATCTGCTTCCCACCCACGTGTCAATTCACACAATATAAAACTGGCGTCTTCTTTATACAATCACACATGGTGACGCGCCGCCTTTCATGACCACGTGGTTGCCATCCTGATAACAGTCAATATCATCTAAATTAAAGTAAAAAATCGCTTCTCTGTCCAGTTTCATGTCAGATGTGAGAGTTTAAGAGCAATTATGTCAGTCATCAGACCGGGCAAGAAAGGACAATTTAGTAGGGAGCTATTTCATACATGAAACTGGACAGAGAAGCGATTTTTTACTTTAATTTAGATGATATTGACTGTTATCAGGATGGCAACCACGTGGTCATGTAAGGCGGCGCGTCACCATGTGTGATTGTATAAAGAAGACGCCAGTTTTATATTGTGTGAATTGACACGTGGGTGGGAAGCAGATTAAGATAATTTTCCCCAGTAAAGGAAAGAGATAGTTTTCGTGTTAATGCCAGTTTTGTTAAAGTCAAGAGTAATTATTTTATTTCTTTAATGTAAAAGTAATTGAGTGTATTTCACGATAGCCTACTTATCATAATTCTACTGTATATTTAATGGGTTACTGTAAGGTGAGAATATGTATTTAGATTTCTGGAGAGCGCGAGGCCACTCCTTTGTTGAGACAGGTGTTTCTCTGGTTGCTCCCGGCGGAGCATGGAAACACCAATGTGACTGGTGTCTATCACAAGCCGACAAGAAGCATTTTTATGCTATGGCAGTGATTTGTTTCGGTAACGATGTGTTTCATGTGATGCGATTCCCAGTCTCATCAGTGGTCATATACGACACGCTTGTTGCCAGGCGCACCAGTCGTCACATACGACATGCTTCAGAATGCAGTAGCGAATACTGATGTGGATCGGTTACGAGGTAGTAGCTTATTCTCATTACTGAGAGTATTTGTTGTACATATAGTTGAATATTATTTTATGTCCATTTTATGATTATTTAATTATGGTTATGTGAGGAATGGTTGTGAGAGCACGTGGGCTCACTTCAAGATATATATTTCTCTTCTCCGCTCCTGAGGGAGCATGGGGCCAGCAGTGTGGTTTGCCTTCATATTAAGCATTCAGATGCTCGGGCAGTAGTGGTTTTGGTAGCAATCTGTGTTACATGGTGAGTTTGCCAGCCTCATGCACAACACCATACTAGTCGCATTGGACGACACACATGAGTGTGTGTGTGTGTGATAGTTGAGTGTGTCAGGTGGCGGCGTAGGACAGTTTGACAGGTGAGAGCGTGGTGTTTCTCATTCAGTATTATATTATGATTTTAACTATTCTGTGCTTTGTTTGCTTCTTCAGATTAGCATCGGGCACTGTTGGGTGTTTTGTTTAGTTTTGTTTTGTTATGTTCGCTAGTTTATTTGTTTAATGTTTGCTTTGTCACTGAATGGGTTGTAAAAATAAATATAGCCCCTGCCTCTAGAATCAAGAGTTTTATTGTTGTTCGGGTCGGTGCGAGTGTGACAAGAGAGTGATCACACATCACAATATAATCATCATCATCATCTCGCCCACCCTATCACATATATATATATATATATATATATATATATATATATATATATTTATATATATATATTTATATATATATATATATATATATATATATATATATATGCACACAGACGGGGACAAGACGGTCTCTTATCCCCTCCGTCAGTCCTGATTAAAGTTAAATGGCATAGGTGTTTTCTTTAGCCTACCCTATCGCGCGTCTCTTAGCGAGTGTAGGTTGGGTTGACTTATGCTACTCTCCCCCCCCCCCCACCTGCTCGCGGTTAACGATCAGCGTATAGTGCCAATTATTACAAACTATCGCCGGTCGTTAAGTAGCTATTAATTTGGTCGGCGTCAGATAGTTTAGTCGTATGATATTAAATAAAAGGCACTTATGATAAATACGCACAATGAAATAAAGCGTGAATTCTTTTCTGTCACTATCAGTCGCGCCTAGCATATAAACCAGTCAGCTAAAACCGTCTCTTCTTGTGTGAGAAAGCGTGTGGTGAAAATTAACATTATAACTGAACATCTGGTATGACATAGCTACGCGTTATTTTATTTCACTAGTTTTAACAGCTAGAAAATCTAAGTGAATTATAATGGTAATAGCTAGCACTTTTAATTGGTAAAAGCTAACACTTTTAAACACGTAAGCACTAACTTCTATTACCAGAAGTCAGAATGAAAAATCCTCACGAATTGCTAATAACACATTTAACAAAATGGTTCTAGAACTGCGTACTTAGACTATCCCGAAAATCTGAGTGACACTGATGGCAGGTTTAGGAAACCACAGTTTATATATCATTATATTTCTCTGATCTATAGATGTTGTTAATTTTCGCGCTAGTGTGTGTAACGGAGAATCAGAAACAGAGTTACAAGATGAAGGCTTACAGGTCGGCTTTCTCGGGCGCTGCTGACCGACATCACATGACTTTTTACGTCTTAACGGGTCTCTCGAAGATTTTGCCCGTGAGTCTACTTCAAAGCGTACTCGGGGAATTTTGGATTTCCCTTCCTAGACTTTAAAAGATTCTGTGTTTTTCATGTGCGGTCTGTCAGGTATCGTATGATTGACAGATTAGCTCTCGTGAGAAGACGAGGTAAACAAACCTGATTCGCTACCTGTTATGACGGGCAGGTCACGAAAGTTTGTAAACACTTCGTTTGCTTATGTTCAAAGAAAAGAGGCGGGACGAAAAAGTACGCTTGTGTAAGTAAACACAGGCAGAAAATGCATGGTTTTGCTAGCAAATCATAGAGCTCTACGAGATTACAAAGACTGTCAGATTACTGTAGGCTCTTTTTCCATTATACATCACAGCTCCTTCTTATGGGTTGGTTCTTTTCACTCTGCTCCCGCTCGTCTCTGATCAAGGTTGTCGGGGGTAGTTCGTTTCCCAGAAATGACAAGGAGAGTCTACCACGTGGGTCCTTCGTCTTAAAGCTTAGGCCACGGTTCCCTTCTTGTTCCAGAGATAGTACTTTCTGCTGGTACCACCAATAGCTATGGTAAAAGAAAAGAACGAAACGCTCTTCTGTGTATGGCGTTTTCCACCCCATAGTTATGGGTTCCTATCTTCCCATACCACCATCCCAATTTCTCAGATTTTACTCTGGATGAGAATTAAATTTAATTCCTCGGGATAACACTTTCTTTACATTTAAATAGAATAGCTTTTATAGTTACTTTATTTTTAAATGAAAAGGTTAATAATACAGAAAGAGTCTGTTTACATATGCATCTCTACTGATTGAAAAGTGTCCACAATATAAATTTAATTTGTTTTCATTTATGTTACACTGATTGAAAAGTTTGAAACTTCCATTACTTTAAAATGAATATTTTCACACAGACATTTACAATGGTTTAAGCTTGAAAACTTACATTAATTTTGAAGTGAATATGTTTATAGGACATTTACATTGTTTTGAAAATGTAATTATTGTACTTAGAATGTACATCATTTCTTTCATCTTTCCCTCCCTGCTCCATAGGGAACCTGGAACTACTTTATGCTTTTAGTTCTTTTTACGAAACTGGCAATAAAGCATCACCAGCCCGTGCAGTGGTGGTTCATGAATCATCATTCTATACGCTGAGGTTGCCAGCCTCAAATGACTTTGACATCCAGTAACGAGTTTCACATATTAAACTTCACATGGTAATATATGTGTGTGTGTGTGTGTGTGTGTGTGGTGTGTGTGTGTGTGTGTGTGTGTGTGTGTGTGTGTGTGTGTGTGTGTGTGTGTGTGTGTGTGTGTGTGTGTGTGTGTGTGTGTGTGTGTGTGTGTGTGTGTGTGTGTGTGTGTTCACAAGTTAGTAATAAAATATGAAATGTAAATCACAACTTACGCCAATCCTGACTCACAGACTTTTTGCTCAGATGAATTAAAGAGACTTGAATCGGCCTCTTACACGCGTCTGGGGTGTCATTAATTTAATAAGTTCCTTCTGTGACTTCGTGTGTGGTCGTTCAGTATTCTTAGCCCCGGTTACCTTATTTAAAATGTTACAGATTTCCTGGCCTATATTGTTAAGTCCTGATAAATACTCAAATAAAAGGTGTCCGGTATATTAAGATGGAATTCTGAATTCTAATTATTCACTGTAGCAGTCTGATGTCTTCGCGAGTGATTTCTCAAGTGAAATAGCTTGAGAAAATGTCAGATTATATTCCCTGCCTTCCAAAGCCTTCGTTTGTTATGAGCTTTCAAAAACTCAAATCATATTCAAACGGGCGGGTTATGGGGCAATTTCAAAATATTCCGACATCGGATAATTTTGAACGTGAGGCAGAGATCGACTCTCCCATATATGGTATTATGATGTCCGATGCTCTTGTATACAAACTTACAGACAGATCGGTAACTCATACAACAGCGTGTTCAAAATGTAACCATCATTACTTTATCAGAAAGTATTCTTGTCATAACAAGTAGGACAGGAAACGCTTATGTCATAAATTTCCGCCGGTACACGAGATCTTGTGCTAATCTTAGCCAAGCTGTGCCACTCCCTTGCGACTGCGAGTAATTATCTCAGCAAATCTGGATAGCGTCAAGAAGGAAATGTGATTATTATCACCTACAGGGAGTGTCAAGCAATTCGACAATACTCAAATATCTGCTACTTAGCAGAAAATTAACGAAGAAAGAAAGAAAGAAAAGTGCGACAATGGAGAGCAAATAATAAAAACCATTTTCACAAATGTGCCGATACTGCCGGAGTGAAACAAAGATCGACTGGGGCCGCCCCGTTTTGTCACAGAAGTGTGTGTGTGTGTGTGTGTGTGTGTGTGTGTGTGTGTGTGTGTGTGTGTGTGTGTGTGTGTGTGTGTGTGTGTGTGTGTGTGTGTGGCTTAAAATATCTGTATAATGGGGTAGCCTGTTCCATGCCCAACCCTCCTTCAAAGCTTCTTACGACATAGTACTTTACAGTGTTACTACTCATTGCTACCCTTACGGGGCCCCTGTAACAAACCTTTTATTGTATGGCTGTAAAACATGAAGAACTACAAAAGTTAGAACTAGATAGATACAGACTTTCATAGATTGAAGTTAGAACTAGGAAGACACAGACTTTCATAGATAGAATTTAGAACTAGAAAGACACAGACTTTTATAGATTGAAGTTAAAACTAAAAAGACACAGACTTTTATAGATTGAAGATAGAACTAGAAAGACACAGACTTTTATAGATTGACGTTAGAACTAAAAAGACACAGACTTTCATAGATAGAAGTTAGAACTAGAAAGACACATTCTTAAGACACAGACTTTCATAGATTGAAGCCAGAACTAAAAAGACACAGACTTTTATAGATTGAAGTTAGAACTAAAAAGACACGGACTTTCATAGATAGAAGTTAGAACTAGTAAGACACAGACTTTTATCGATTGGTGCATGTTCAGACTAGAAGCATTGGTATTCTACGACAAGATCGCTGAAGTGGAACGGAACATGATGTGAGGAGAAAACGTTGAAGTTGGACTCGACACCTAGGATATAACCAACTGATAGCTGTTGCGTGATAAATTCTCGCAACATCGTTTTATTTCAATATCTGTTTTATAACGCAAGGGCAACAACTGCTTGGAATTTATAGTCACTTTTCTCGGTAAGCATTTGTCTTCTCGCGTTGGTATCGAATGCAGTTAAGTTTGAGCTGTGGTCGTTTTGCGCTGGACTGCGCATGACTTGTCTTGATTCTGGGTCGATCGGTTTCCGCCCACCACTAGTGGGAGTGAGCGATTTGGAATGGCGAAAGAGATGCCTCGTTGAAGAGGGGATCTCCGCTATTTTTGTTCTGTCAGGGATGTGTAGTCCTCTTAATGGATATTTCGTTTATTCGAGATAATACCTCTAGTGTTTCCCACATGTCGGGAGGCGTGATATTTCTGTGTATTTCATGAAAGCAAGGTAAATTGACTCTTTCATTAACTCTATTGATTTTGGGTCGTGAACGATTTCGATTCATAGCCTGTCTGCGAAAGTCGTCGTCACGAGATGTTTTTTCCCAGCTCACATGTCGCTGCATTGTACTGCATCGGTTGATGCAGGTACCAAGGACCATTACTTGCTACTCTGTTAAATGAACTAGGTTTGGAAAACCTTTATTATCTAGAGGATATTTTTGAGGACATTATTTATACTTCGGCAGACGTGTCTGTCTTGCTGAAGTCAAACTAAGGAGAGTGAACTGATCTCATACATCTGGTTATCTCCTGGCTGTTATAGAAAAGGATGGAGTTTTCCACCTGACTACATTTACAGCACTATGAAATATAACATGCATCTGACTCATCATTGTAATGCTGTCTACCGTTTATTGCTGTATTGAATGTTGCTGTGATAATGACTGTTTGATGTGCCTACACATTTGCGTAACCATTTTGTCACTGTGGCGTCCACAATAAATAATGAAGAAAAACGTCAACGGCTGTTTCAAGACTCATTGACTTTATACGTCGTGAGTTTACTGACGTCCTATGTGGATTGCCCTGTTATTGTTGCATGAACATTGTTTTGACTGAACACATCTACACACTACACAAAACCAGACATGCGGATGCCATCCATCATCATATGGCATCACGCATCATTTGGTGGCCATAAGCTGGTTTGATTCTGGTACTAGCAAACACGGGGTCCCTTACCCACTTCATTTTCAACAAGAATTCATCAGCATCCTTCAAGAAATTAACATTCTTCAATACAGTCAACATCTTCAAAATTTTCAAAGTACTCGGCGTTGCCCGGTAAAAGTCAAATTTCAATTTTTTGACGGAAACAAGAATTTGACAGTACCCGGCGTTGTTACATGTTGCCGGATAACTCGGACTGCTGTTATCTTTTACGCAAGTCAAGCAAGTTGCTGCTGTCAAGGTTCCAGTGCTGTCGTTTTTTGAGAAGGTCAAGTGCCGGTTGAAACGGGTTGTTTTCTGAAGAAGGCCAAGTACCGATTTCCATCAACTTACTTGTGGATTAGAAGGTCAAGTGCCGAAACAACTCAACACACAGTATGTCAGAAGCTCTTGTACCATCGTGTTAGCAGTGGAAGCAGTTCAGATGTGCCATCATCGTTGGAGCTTCGCTCTTTAGGACGTTGATTGACATCCGTTTTTCTGCTGTTCTACGATTGGAAGCCTATAAGTTAAGTGGCCTGTTTGTATGTAAACTGTGCCCTTATACTTCTGCTGAGTCTTCTGTGTATCATCTCATTCTATATGTTTTATGTTTATATGTTATTTGTATATTTATATGTTTATATTTCAGCGGGTTCTCGGTTGGGTGGTGTCTCCGTTAGATTATGCCACGTCATAGAGGTCGTCTATTGTGAGCGTTTTCTGTAAGGTTTGCAAATTTCCAATACTGGAATTTG
The DNA here is from genome assembly GCA_024509875.1 of Oreohelix idahoensis. Classification (NCBI taxonomy): domain Eukaryota; kingdom Metazoa; phylum Mollusca; class Gastropoda; order Stylommatophora; family Oreohelicidae; genus Oreohelix; species Oreohelix idahoensis. The sequence continues at coordinate 34,733 of JAMPIV010021618.1, forward strand.
CTAAGCGACTTCTGTTGCTATTTATGTTAGCTGTGATGACATGTTTTAATATTGTTTTCGTTATTATTTCGCATTCTTTAGTTTTGTTTTGATTTGTTTGTGTTTGTTAGCCTACTCTTGTCTATAATTTAGTTTCATACAACATTTTTGTTTATACACTGTGGTGTCATGTATTTTGTTTAATTCTATCGCAGATATCGTCACATTTTTTGTGATATTTCATTAATTTCTGCTTTATTTTTAGTTGATTTCTGCGAAAGTTTTTGTATTGTTGCTGATCTTTGTTATTGTTTACATTGTTATTGTTTACATTGTTTGTATTGTTTACATTTTCAATGTTTACATTCTGCATGTGTTTACATAGTCATTGTTTACAGTTATAGTAATTAGTTAATGGGCTATGCTAATGCACTGTTACTACTATACTGATGATAAATGAATGATGAATAGTGTCGTGCACTATTGAATGAGAAGTGCACTTATGATCAAGAATTGAGTGCTGATATTTCATATACAAGTTCTTTGATTGGAGACTTGTTTCCCACAGAGACTGGGATAATATAAGGTGATGTGAATATACAAGTGCTTAATTAAGACTTGTTACACTTAGGTTTGAAATAAATTAGTTAATTATTTCAGGTTTTGGACTCATATGTTAGACAACATGTCTACATTTGAGCACTTTATTGAGCAGGGTAAATTGCTTGGGAAGACTGGTGATAAGTTAGAAGAATTTGCAACTGCTCGATATGATAAAGCAATGGAAGCTGAACAAAAGAAACTGCAGATGCAGGTGGATGAAAAAAGATTCCAAATGGAAATGGAAAAACAAAAAAGGGAATCAGAAGCTGAGGAGAGAAAACTCCAGCTACAGCTAGAAGCTGAAAGACTTCAAAAAGAGGCTGAGAATAAAAGACTTGAAAAAGAGGCTGAGAATAAAAGACTTGAAAAAGAGGCTGAGAATAAAAGACTTGAAAAAGAGGCTGAAAATAAAAGACTTGAAAAAGAAGCTGAAAATGAAAGACTTCAAAAAGAGGCTCAGGCTGAGGAAAGAAGATTACAGAGAGAGTCTGATGAGAGGAAAGAGAAAGCAAAAATGGAACATGAAGAAAAGGTCTTAGCTTTAGAGTTGGAAAAATTGAAATTGACAAGCATGAGTAATGGTAATGATTCAAACAAGGGTTCATCTTCTGGTAAGGCTAATAATGATACTTTTAAGATTAAGTTACCAACATTTAGTCCTTCCAGCGATGACATAATGTTCTATCTGGACAGATTTGAACAAGCATGTACAGCTCATAACATAGACAAAGCAAAATATGTTTATCAGTTATCAGGGATACTGACAGGTAAAGCTCTAAGTATATTAAATATGGTGGATGAACCTGACAAGAACAATTATGAGGTTGTCAGGGCCGCTTTGTTAAAGAAATATCAGCTTAACGAAGACGGCTATCGTCTACAATTTAAAAACATGTTACCTGAAAATGGAGTTGAATTCTCCGAGTTTATTGCAAGAATACGCATTACTTTCTCACGATGGGTTGAACTATCTAAGACGGAAAAAACTTATGAAGGACTTATGGACTTAATACTTAGAGACAAAGTCATGTCGTCTGTCAATGAGTCTTTCCTTGCTTTCCTTCATGAACGTAAACCTAAAACAATAAAAGAAATGGAAGATTTCTGTTGCCAATACGTAACTGCGCACCCACACATAACCATGGGTAACTCTAAGGTGAAAGAAGGTTTACCAGTTGCTTCGGCAGCTCCGTATGGTCAAAACTTTGCTCGTAGATCCCAACAAAATTTTGATAGAAAGAGTAGCGGTAATTTCTGTCAAAATCATGGAAATCAATTTCATGGTGATTCTTCTTCGAAGAATTGGAGACAACCTGATAGTACTCGTTACTATCACCCTAATAATTATAAGCATTTCAAAAGAGGATATGGTAATAGAGGTTATTCCTGCCGAAGACCTCAGAACCAAACAAATAGATGTTCGCATCAATGTGAACATGATAGTAATCGTGGAAACTGGAATTCGAACCAGTATAACAATTACAATAGAGACAATAATAACTGCAGAGATAATAATAACTCTGATAACTTCAGAGGTAATAATAGTCGGGGTAGATCTCAACACAAAAAAAAGAGATATCAGCAGGCTAATGCTGTACAACAGGAAACTGAGGCAGCCTGTAATCATGTTGTTGATAGTAAAAACTTTGACGCTGTCACTAGTTCTGCTTTTGACTTTGAGAGAGCAAACAAATGCCCCCAATGCAGTACTTTATTCGAACCGGGTACCATAACTACTTTGAGTTGTGGTCACCCACTTCCCGCTCTTCCTGCTGCTGTTGCGCATGACGGGAGGGGTTCTTTAATTCTACATAAGGGTCTTGTTAATGATACTCCGGTCTCACTACTTTTCGATTCCGGATGCACCACTATTGGTGTTAGACAATCGCTTGTAGATCCATCTTGTGCTACAGGAAGGGTTATTAAATGTGTCACATTTGGCGGCACTCTAGAAAAATATCCTACTGCTGTAATTCGCATTGCCACTCCTTTCTTTACTGGAGATGTGCATGCTTGTCTCTTACCTAATCCTATTGCGGACCTTATTATTGGTCGTATTCACGGAGTTAGGAAGTGTACCCCACAGCAGATTGCTGCTTGGGAAGATAATAACATGCAAGCTACAAATGCAGTAGTTACAAGAGCACAAGCTCTACAAACACCCGAAACTTCACTGAATAGTGATAATGAAGTTGATAGCCAAGATAGTCACTTAGTGATCACTCGTGACTCTTTCATAAAATTGCAAGAAGAAGATTCTTCTTTAAAAAAATTCTTCGTTCTTGCGAAGAAAGGTGATCCGAATCAGGATACAAATAGAAAATCTTGGATTGCAATGAGAAACGGCGTACTTGTACGTATGGTACAAGATTCGGCTACGTCGGCACATTCGCAAATTCTTGTTCCCAAGAGCATGAGAGTCCAAATATTGCAACATGCTCATGACTCGCAATGTGCTGGACATATGGGTTTTGCCCGTACGAAGTCGAGAGTCCTTGCGGCTTTCTTTTGGCCTTTTGTCAATAAGGACATTCGTATTTACTGCCGATCATGCAAGGTATGTCAGGAGGTCAAATCTAGAGGACCACGACATGCTGCGCCTATCCAGGCTGCTGACATTCCTATTCGGCCGTTTCAGAAAATGGCCATAGATATTATTGGCCCTTTTAAGGTCAAGTCGGCCAGAGGACATCAGTTTATCCTTACATGTGTCGATATGTGCACACGTTGGCCAGAGGCTATTCCTCTTAAGAGCATATCTACTACAGATATCGCAGATGCTCTTTGGTTGATATTTTCTCGCTTGGGGTTCCCCAGAGAAATATTGTCAGACCATGGCACTCAACTCATATCTGACACTATGTCACAGGTAATGTCTACCTTACATATTGAACGATCTCTCAGTAGTATCTACCATCCTATGTCTAATGGGTTAGTTGAGCGTCTGAATAGAACGCTCAAGACTTTGCTTGGTAAGATAACTGAAGATCATCCTCAAGATTGGGACAGGGTTTTACCCGCGGCTCTCTTTGCCTATAGAGAAGTCCCTAATGAACACACAGGATTTTCTCCCTTCGAACTTGTCTTTGGCGCGCGTCCACGCGGCCCTATGTCTTTATTACACGATCTCATCACTGCCGATGATATTAGCGATGAAACTCAATCCTCATATGAGTATGTCATTGCTCTTAGACAAAAGATCATTGAGGCATGTAAGCTAGCAACTGCTTCATCAGAAATTGCTAAAGAGAAGGCAAGGCAGTTTGCTAACAAGAATAGATGTCTACGACAACTTTGTCCAGGTGACAAAGCATTCGTCCTACTCCCCAGTAGGGAAAATAGACTTCTTATTGCATGGAAAGGTCCGTATGCAATAGTCTCTCGGATTTCCGATGTTGACTATGTGGTCGATATTGATGGAAAGCATAAAACTTTCCACATAAACATGCTTTCGGAATTTCACGAACGTCCGGACTATTTGCTGCCTATTTTCCAGGCAACGGATGATGCTCCTGCACCTCACGGTCATTATTCATCCCTGTCTGTCATTCAGGATGAGGAAGCTACCTTCTCTGATGTCAACCTTCCCCTTCCAGTGGTTCCATTACATTCCACGGAATCTTGGAAAAACGTTTCTGTTTCTCCTAATCTTTCTGGTGACGAACATCGACAAGTCTCGTCGATGTTACAAACATTTCAGGATGTTCTCACTGACATTCCTGGACACACAGATGTCATAGAACATGACATAATTCTTACCGACAATAATCCAATTAGGGTTAGGCCGTATCCTATTCCTATACACTTTCAGTCGCAAGTGGAAAAGGAATTGGATGAAATGATTCAATTAAATATAATTGAACCATCGACTTCACCATATTCTTCTTCCATGGTTATTGTCCGGAAGAAGGATAAGAACATACGAATTTGCGTTGATTATCGCAAATTGAATCAGGTCACAAAGTTCGACGCTGAACCGATGCCTTTGTTAGAAGATCTACTGATTAGACTTTCTAATTCTAGATTCTTCACTAAACTTGACTTGTCTAAAGGTTATTGGCAAGTGCCTTTAGCAGAGCATGCCAAACCTCTTACTGCTTTTTCTACACCTAGGGGTCTATTTCAATGGAATGTTATGCCTTTTGGTCTCATGAACGCCCCTGCCACTTTCGTTCGCATGATGCGTCGAATTCTGTCACATCGTTCGGATGTCATCGCATACTTAGATGACATCTGTCTCTTCAGTGATACCTGGGAAGATCACTATTTAGGGTTATATGACTTACTGTCCACTCTACGTGAGAATAATTTGACAGCAAAACCTTCTAAAGCTTTTGTTGGTTTTGGTGAAATCTCTTTCCTGGGTCATCGTGTTGGTCATGGTCTCTTGAAGACAGAAGACCACAATACTTCCAAAATACTGAACATCTCTGTTCCTAAAACGAAGAAACAAGTTAGGAGTCTCTTAGGTTTAATTCAATTTTATGGGAGATTTATTCCAAATTTATCTTCGATCATGGCACCTCTATCAACATTGTTGAAGAAAGGTTCGCCTAATCTGGTCCGTTGGTCTGAAGAATGCCAATCTTCACTAGACCAAATCAAGAATATATTTTCTTCTCCTCCCATCTTAAGATTACCTACTCTTGATAGGACTTTTGTTCTTCGGAGTGATGCTTCATCCACTGGGATTGGAGCAGCACTGATGCAAGAATATGCAAATACTCTGCATCCTGTTATGTACATTTCTAGAAAACTAAATGCGGCAGAGAGGAACTACTCGGTTTTAGACCGTGAGTTGTTAGCGATGGTTTGGTCAATTCTAAAGCTACAAAGATTCCTCCTGGGCGCACATTTCATTCTAGAGACTGATCAGAAAGCTCTTACAGCTATTCAGACTAAGAATTTGAAGAGTTCGAGATCCACTCGATATGCTATAGCTCTTCAACCTTTTCACTTCACGGTACGAGCTATCCGTGGTGCGGATAATGTGATGGCTGACATTTTGTCTAGATGCCCACATGACTCCAACTAATACTTCTGTCCTATATTTCCATATATTACAGAGTCATAACACACCTATATTTCTACAATAGATTAGCACATCTGTACTTACTTTATATGTACACACTATCGTGCTTTGTTGTCATCTTCTTCTGTTCGTTTTTTAAGATGATAGAGGAGGACTGAGTAGTTAATATAAGGGCCGTTAGTTTACTAAACAGCCACAATTATTAATAATGTATTGTACCTTATGAAGCATATTAGTTATTAATTAGCATTATATTGCTTGTACTTTCTCAGAATGTCATTGTTGAGCTGAGGACTTACCTTACGAGTTCTAGATTGTGTACTTACCCTCGGAATACCAGAGCATATGTCCTGGATCGTCATGTAGTTTAACTTTACTATGTACTTATGTCATTACATGTCAAAGAATGTACTATTTAAATTTTCCTATCAGATTTGTACATCCATTTTTAAAGACAATATTAGAGTATGCTGTTTAATGATGATTATAGTAACTTGCATACGTATATTGTGTTTACATGCTAACGTGATGTGTGTTGGTGACACCTCCCCGATGTGAATATTTTTTGAGACATATTTATTTTTCTGTTGAGGTATATCCTCACCAGACACTCTATAATTAGCCTATTGTTTGGCAATTTAGTTAATTATCAGCGCATAATTCGTGCGTTTTGAGCCGCTTATCGCTTGCTCTTTGATATTGAAAAAAAAAAATATGTTCCACATTTTTTTTTTATCGGGAGGAGGTGGTGATATGTTGCGTGATAAATTCTCGCAACATCGTTTTATTTCAATATCTGTTTTATAACGCAAGGGCAACAACTGCTTGGAATTTATAGTCACTTTTCTCGGTAAGCATTTGTCTTCTCGCGTTGGTATCGAATGCAGTTAAGTTTGAGCTGTGGTCGTTTTGCGCTGGACTGCGCATGACTTGTCTTGCTTCTTTGTCGATCGGTTTCCGCCCACCACTAGTGGGAGTGAGCGATTTGGAATGGCGAAAGAGATGCCTCGTTGAAGAGGGGATCTCCGCTATTTTTGTTCTGTCAGGGATGTGTAGTCCTCTTAATGGATATTTCGTTTATTCGAGATAATACCTCTAGTGTTTCCCACATGTCGGGAGGCGTGATATTTCTGTGTATTTCATGAAAGCAAGGTAAATTGACTCTTTCATTAACTCTATTGATTTTGGGTCGTGAGCGATTTCGATTCATAGCCTGTCTGCGAAAGTCGTCGTCACGAGATGTTTTTTCCCAGCTCACATGTCGCTGCATTGTACTGCATCGGTTGATGCAGGTACCAAGGACCATTACTTGCTACTCTGTTAAATGAACTAGGTTTGGAAAACCTTTATTATCTAGAGGATATTTTTGAGGACATTATTTATACTTCGGCAGACGTGTCTGTCTTGCTGAAGTCAAACTAAGGAGAGTGAACTGATCTCATACATCTGGTTATCTCCTGGCTGTTATAGAAAAGGATGGAGTTTTCCACCTGACTACATTTACAGCACTATGAAATATAACATGCATCTGACTCATCATTGTAATGCTGTCTACCGTTTATTGCTGTATTGAATGTTGCTGTGATAATGACTGTTTGATGTGCCTACACATTTGCGTAACCATTTTGTCACTGTGGCGTCCACAATAAATAATGAAGAAAAACGTCAACGGCTGTTTCAAGACTCATTGACTTTATACGTCGTGAGTTTACTGACGTCCTATGTGGATTGCCCTGTTATTTTTGTATGAACATTGTTTTGACTGAACAGGGACATCTACACAGTTGTTCATGGTTACACAAAACGGCCAGACATGCGGAGCCATCCATCAGGTTCCCCAGCCTCGCAATGACATGTCATTGGGCCGAAGGGCTGAAAGCCCAAGTGCCGCGGGTTAAGGAAAAAAAAAATAGCTGTTGCGTACGTTTTACCTAAGGGGGTAGTCTTCGGTCCTGCCAATGTACTCACCAGTCTTGATATAGTTATATTATTTGTGCGTACGTTTTATTCACGCACCGACGTGCACAATGCAGAATATGAGTTGCTCTTTGCGCACGGGTAACCTAGTTGAAGATGATGACGTCAGCTGTTGTAAGGGCAAGATGGACTCTCTCTCTGCCCGTATGTTATTATTTTGATTCTGAACAATTCGATGGAAGAATTGTTATGAAGGATTTTGTTGGGTCTTCAGGGTGAAGCCAACATGCAGTTCAATACGTAAGTTTCGTTTGAACCTTCATGTATATTAATACGTCTATGAATAAAGTGAAACAGATGATCATCACTGGATTCTAGCGGGAATCCATATGTTACTGGATTCCTAGAATGGAACAGTTGAGATCTTTACTTCACTGTAATATTTCGTAGTGGGAAGTCCTACGAGTAAAGGATAACTATTTGATCGTATCTTGAATATTGGATATTTTGTAATGCCAATGCCAAGGTCGTGGCATATTTTGTAGGAGAGGTTAGTCAACTGAAGTCGCTAACCTGATTGTATTTTCGTGTAGGACTTTTATGGATTACAAGGTCAGCAATGAACCTCAACACCAAGTTCTCCAGTGACTACCTACGTTGGACATCATCCTTTTGGTCCTTATTTACGTGCGAGCTATACTCAAATACTCAGGCCGAAGTATTTCGATTCTCAAACGTACATTTACGGAGACGAGGCACATTTTTTGTTTGATCAGCCGAGATAAGTATAAACGGAGTCTCGTTTATTACTGTATTGTGTTTGGCTGTGCCTATTCTCTTCTATGTCCACCAATATACTTTTCATGTTGCATGTTCTATGTTGTATATCCGTCGTGGGTGGTAGGGAGGTCGATCTGACAAACGAGGTTCATCTCGAAGCCGATTCGGGCTCTTTGTCAGATGTTCTATAGGGTTTGATTTATAAGTTTCAATTGAGCGATAATTCCGGTTCAAGGCTAGAAACCTTGCTGTAGTTCCGATCGCTACTTGCTTCTTATGATAGTATTTGTTTAGCTGTTCAGTCAAGTTTTAATTGTTGTTTTCACAGTTATTTTTACTCGTACCTTAGTTTTATAATGTATTTTGTTTGTATATTACGTCATCCTCACCTGACTATCGTTCAGTTCTTTACAAAACATATGTTTTTACACTGTCTTGTCAATTGTATTGTTTAGTATTTGATCGCAGTTATCATCGTAACTCTTTACGACATTCTATTTTTAGTTTCACATTTTTATTTTTATTGGATTTCTGCGACTGTTTTCTACTGTCTTTGAGTATCTCGTCTTGTCATTGTTGTTGCTATTGTCTATGGCTTTTGTCTGTTCATAACATGTCATTACATAAATTAATTTATTGATTAGTAATATATTTGACAATTATATGAGTATGATATACCGTTCTAGGACAGGAACGAAGACCATTCGGTGCATTAACAAGGTTAATTAATTTACATTAATTAATTATCATATTTAGAAATTAAGAGTATAGTGACTACTTATAAAGCATAATGTATTCACTAGATTATTTCATTAAGCAAGCAAAAGCTCTTCAGATACCTCCTGAAGAGGTACGACAATTCGCTATGTCGGAATATAAAGAATCTCAAAGGTTGGAAGCTCAAAGATTGGAGGCTGAAAAGTTAAGATTGGAAAATTTGAAATTTGAGGCAGATCAAAAACGGATTGAGTCTGAGGAGAATGAGAAAAAAATGAGATTAGCTGCTGAATTAGAAGAGAAACGATTTCTGCGTGAGGCAGAACAGAAAAGATTGGAGGCTGCAGATAAACTTAAGATTGAAATGGAAGTTAAACAAAAGGAAATGGAAGTTAAACAAAAGGAAATGGAAGAAAGAAGATTAATAGCTGAACAAAATGCAAAAAGACTTCAGCTTGAGACAGAAGAGAATGATAAGAAACGTCAGCATGATTTGAAACTTGCCGAATTGGAATATGATAGAATTAGGTTAACTCAAGAAGCTAATTCGCAGAGAACTTTCGAAGGCCAAGTTTCATCCAGGCATGATAATTTTAAGGAAATTCACCTAAAATTACCTAAATTTAACCCCCCATCTGACGACGTGATATTTTTTTTGGGATAGGTCTTACAATGTGGATAAATCACTATATTCTACATATTTATCCAGAGTGCTTACGGGAGATGCTTTGGCGGTTTATCATACCACCAGTATTAATGATAAGAATGATTATGACGCTCTTCGAGCTTCACTTCTCCGAAAATTCCAAATGACAGAAAATGAATACCGATTACGTTTTCGGACTTTGCTACCGCAATCAGGGAAGAACTTTTGTGATTTTCTTTCCCAAATACGGCTAACACTAGAAAGATGGATCGAATTATCCAAGATAGAAAAGTCGTATGAAGGTCTTTTCGATTTACTACTGCGCGATAAGGTGCTATCGTCAGTAAATCCAGCATTTCTTGCATTTTTGCACGAACGGAAACCTTTATCTATGAAAGATCTAGAAGAACATTCTAAAAATTTCTGCACTGCTCACCCATCCATGGATCTAAGTAATGCTCAGATTAAAAGTGAATTGCCAGTTGCTTTTGCCGTACAACAAAATAATTTTTCACGAAATCGTTCATTGAGTAACGACAGATACTTTAATAAGGGAAATAATGAGAATTTCAACAATGGTAATTTTTATAAGGGGAAGCAATTCCAACAATCTGCTCCATTCAATGTTTCTTGGAACCAAGCTCATAGATCGCGAGATTTTGGTAACAATAATTTCAAACATAATCAAGGAAATTATAATAAACAAAACTGGAGATCAAAATCTCATGGCCCTCAAAATAGACAAGGTTCTTTGAATAAAATTCATTTCACCAACATAATAACGTTAATTATAATAATTATCGTACTCATCAAAATTTTAACGCGAGCAGAAATGACAATTGGGGCAATTTTAATGCAAATAATCAGAACAGATCGCGACGAAGAGATAGATCGTCGAGCCAGACACGTAGACATTCTAATGTCGCTTTAAGTGATACTCAGGCTAACAATGAACAGGTTAAAGGTGCTGATGCTCATAATGCCATGTCTTGTTCTATTGATAGTCATCAGGTGACAGCTTGTGCAGAATGCTCAACACTTTTCCAGCCCAAGGCGATCACGACGTTGCGCTGCGGACACATTTTGCCTAGCCTACCTGCGGTCTGCACGGCAACTTCTGTACATCAGGGACAAGGATCTCTTAAGTTTCACAAAGGACTTGTCAATAATATTCCATGCTCTCTTTTATTTGATTCAGGTTGTACCACGGTCGGGGTACGGACTTCGCTGATAGATCCTCGTTATGCCACGGGCCACACAGTCAAATGCGTTACCTTTGGAGGCACAGTGGAAATGTTTCCCACAGCCATTATTAATTTAAATACACCATTTTTTTCAGGGAAGATCCACGCCTGTCTTCTTCCTAATCCAATTTGTGATGTCATATTGGGTCGTATACATGGTATAACAGAGTGTACACCACAGCAAATTGCTGCATGGGAAGAGCGACATTTTCAGGCTGCAAATGCAGTAGTGACTAGAGCTCAAGCTACTATTATGTCGCATGATACACCATATGAACCTACAGTTCATACCACTTGTGATGACGATGCTCCTATTTCACGGGAGTCGTTTGCAACTTTACAAAAGAATGATGATTCATTAAAAAATTTTTTTCAGTATGTGAACAAAAAGAATACAAGCAACAAACTTGCAAAATCTAGACATGACTTTATTCTTAAAAATGGGATTTTAGTTAGATTGATACGGGAAAAGGATTCATCCTTATGTTCTCAGATTCTAGTCCCGTCTTCTATGAGATCGCGAATATTGCGACATGCTCATGACTCGCAATGCGCGGGCCATATGGGTTTTTCACGTACCAAATCCAGAGTGCTTTCTGCATTCTACTGGCCGGGCGTTCATAGAGATATTACTCTCTATTGTCGTTCATGTTTGATATGTCAGGAAGTTAAAGTACGGGGCCCATTTCATGCGGCTCCTATTCAAGCTGCGGACATCCCGATTAGACCATTTGATAAAATGGCTATCGACATTATTGGTCCGATGCTTCCATCTGCCAGAGGGCATACGCATATTCTTACTTGCATTGATATGTGCACTCGTTGGCCTGAGGCCATCCCTCTGAAGAACACCTCATCTGCCAGTGTAGCAGAGGCGTTAATGTTGATCTTCTCACGCATTGGTTTTCCGCGGAAGATCTTATCGGATCATGGGGTTCAGTTCATTTCTGAATCCATGTCTCAAGTTATGAAGACATTAGGTATAGACAGATCACTTAGTTCAATTTACCATGCGATGTCCAATGGGTTAATTGAGCGTAAAAATAGGACACTCAAGCAGTTGTTGGGTAAGATGACCCAAGATCACCCTCAGGATTGGGATCGGGTCCTACCCGCCGCTCTCTTCGCGTATCGCGAGGTGCAAAATCAAGCCACGGGGTTTTCTCCGTTCCAGCTTGTTTTTGGCATGCAACCACGTGGCCCGATGTCGTTAATCCACGACTTATTGGTTGAAGAGAATATTGAAGAGGAAACTCAATCCTCTTATGAGTATGTGATCTCTCTGAGAAAGAGAATCATAGATGCTTGTAGACTAGCTACTGCATCATCCGAACAAGCCAAAGAAAAAGCTCGTCTATTTGCAAACAAGTATAGACGTCTTCGCCAGCTTATTCCTGGTGACGAAGCTTTTGTCTTACTCCCTGCTCATAACAATCGTCTATTAATTACTTGGAGAGGTCCTTTCAGGATCATCTCAAGAATATCCGATGTTGACTACATCGTTGATGTAAATGGTAAACATAAAACCTTCCACATTAACATGTTGAAGGAGTATTACTCACGTCCTGATTATCTACAGTCAGTATTCCAAGCAACTGACGATCCTACACCTCCTATTCAACACTATTCTAGTTTGTCAGTCATCCAAGAAGAAGAATCTTCTTTCGATGATGTACAACTGCCAATACCAGTTGTGCCACTTCATTCCACTGAGAATTGGAATGATGTTACTATTTCATCTACTCTTTCGGCTGATCAACGTCAGCAAGTCTCTAATATTCTACACTCGTATGAGGATGTCCTCATTGACATCCCAGGTCATACGTCAGTCATCCAACATGACATTATTCTGACTGACGATACGCCTATTCGAGTGCGCCCATATCCTATCCCTTTACACTTTCGTGATAAGGTTGATAAGGAATTGGATGAGATTATTATTATTATTATTCCTTTGACCGCCGACCGACTAAGCAGTCTTCGGCCATAACACCTTGCGGCGTCATTAGGGCAAAAAGAAATCGTCCGTTGTTCCGTCACACCTATTGTTTCTGTGATCAATGACATTACTCTACTCCTGTCGCTATAAAACTATTTCGCCATGCCTCCCAGGACGATACGCCAAAATCTTTCGGGAGAAGGTCGCCCGAAAAAGGGCAGTCTGGCACAGACCATCCCTTTACTCTTTCGTGATTAAGACCACACACAGCCTTGAGAGGACAAAGATCGCCTTAAAGGTAAAATTGGATGAGATGCTTCAATTAAATATAATTGAACCATCTTCATCACCATACTCTTCTTCTATGGTGATTATTAGAAAGAAAGACAACAATATTCGTCTTTGCGTAGATTACAGGAAATTAAACAAAGTTACAAAGTTTGATGCGGAACCTTTACCTCTCTTAGATGACTTATTGGAGAAATTATCCCATGCTACATTTTTTTTCGAAATTTGACCTTTCAAAGGGTTATTGGCAAGTGCCACTCACACCTAAAGCAAAGCCATTCACCGCTTTCTCGACGCCACGGGGACTTTTCCAATGGAATTTTATGCCATTCGGATTAATGAATGCGCCAGCTACCTTTGTACGCATGATGCGCCGCGTACTGTCTCATCGTCCCGATGTCATTACTTACATAGATGACATCTGTCTTTTCAGTAACTCTTGGGATGAACACATTCAGGGATTAAAAGCTTTACTTTCTACTCTACGGGATTATAACTTAACAGCGAAACCTTCTAAGGCATTTGTCGGTTTTCATGACATCTCCTTTTTGGGTCATCGTATAGGTCGGGGTTTAATGTATACAGAAGACAGTAATGTCTCGAAAATCTTAAACATCTCAGCACCTAAGACAAAAAAACAAGTTAGGTCTCTTTTAGGACTAATACAGTTCTATTCTAAATTCATCCCTCATTTGTCTACTATAACTGCACCTTTTTCTTCTTTACTGAGAAAAGGGACAGCTAACATAATCCAGTGGACTAACGAACACCAAATCGCGTTAGATTATATAAAAAGATTTTTTTCAAATGCGCCATTTTTGAAGTTGCCTAACAAAGATCTTACTTTTATTCTTCGTAGTGACGCATCTTCTTACGCCATTGCTGCAGTTTTGATGCAGGAATATACGGGCACCTTATTTCCAGTCATGTACGTTTCGAGAAAACTGACGGCGAGCGAAATGAAATACTCCGTTCTGGACAAGGAGTTGCTCGCGTTAGTTTGGTCAATCACAAAATTGGAACGTTATCTGCTAGGCTCCCACTTTGTAGTGGAGACAGACCAAAAGGCTCTCACAGCACTGAACACTAAGGACGTTAAATCATCAAAGTCAACCAGATACGCTATCGCTCTTCAGCCATATAGCTATGAAATTCGAGCGATTCCTGGAGTGAAAAATGTGTTTGCGGACTGTCTGTCAAGATGTCCAAGCGAACTGGTCGAACCTAAACCACTTCCGGATGTTGAAACGTCCTCATAGATAATCAATCAAATATAATAAGAGGAACTGAGTACATTATCAATTTTTGAACTTCTATACGTGCTCTGTATGGAACTGAATTATTCGTACCAGCAAAAAAAAAAAAATTCCTGGATATACTTACTTTTGGATTATAACGTAACTTCGTGTGTAGTAACATTTTATTAGTACGGAAACACTGTTCATAGTGACACATAGACATTCATTATTCTATGGAACATATTACACTACATACTGTATTCAAGAATATCTTTGCATCTTGCATGGAACATTAAGAACATATTCTAGTCGATTACTAACTAGTGTTAATGGAACAGTAACACTGAGTAAAATTGCAATTACTTAAATAAATTAGTAATTAGTTATTTGTTTGTAATTAAGAACTATCTTAATTAGATGAAATCAATTAAGCCACTTAATTACTTGTAGAGTACACATTAATTAACTTGAATAGTTGTAAGTGTCTCTTTATACTTATATTTACTTCTCATTATACATTATCTCTCACGTTTAGATAACTAGTCCACCGTCATAATGTTAGAAACATTACGGGTGTTGCTTCTTAACGTGTTTAATTATGCTTTGCTGCATTTTGCATCTTTCATTTTCATTTTTTGATTCTCTTGTCATTTATTATCATCATCGTTGCTATTCATTTTCATTTGAAATCACATGTTTGAGTTGTAAATTTAGTTGAATGTTTTTATCATTTTTTTTTTTGGTTTTCATTTTCAACTTTCTTTTACTTCGTAGTTTACCACATCGTTCCAAAGTAGGTCGATTGTGGATGTGTGCTTTAATGCATACTTTCATTCAGTTATATTGATTTCCATTTTCATATTCTTTTTCATAATATTGTATAACTTTATGAATATAATTTATGCACATAGACGTCGATGTAGTTTTGACTCACCTCTCTTGGGTACTTAGTTTTTAAAAAAAAAATTAATAGAATTAATTTTTTTTAAGGGCCGGTGATAAGGGAGCTGTTGCGTACGTTTTACCTAAGGGGGTAGTCTTCGGTCCTGCCAATGTACGCACCAGTCTTGATATAGTTATATTATTTGTGCGTACGTTTTATTCACGCACCGACGTGCACAATGCAGAGTATGAGTTGCTCTTTGCGCACGGGTAACCTAGTTGAGGATGATGACGTCAGCTGTTGTAAGGGCAAGATGGACTCTCTCTCTGCCCGTATGTTATTATTTTGATTCTGAACAATTCGATGGAAGAATTGTTATGAAGGATTTTGTTGGGTCTTCAGGGTGAAGCCAACATGCAGTTCAATACGTAAGTTTCGTTTGAACCTTCATGTATATTAATACGTCTATGAATAAAGTGGAACAGATGATCATCACTGGATTCTAGCGGGAATCCATATGTTACTGGATTCCTAGAATGGAACAGTTGAGATCTTTACTTCACTGTAATATTTCATAGTGGGAAGTCCTACGAGTAAAGGATAACTATTTGATCATATCTTGAATATTGGATATTTTGTAATGCCTATGCCAAGGTCGTGGCATATTTTGTAGGAGAGGTTAGTCAACTGAAGTCGCTAACCTGATTGTATTTTCGTGTAGGACTTTTATGGATTATATCAAACTGTATAGATTATTGTAAGGAGAAAGTCTGGGATTTAAACAAGTATTATATGGAAGCGTCATCCATGAGCATGAATCCGTTTACTGTTACAGACGTCCTTGGAACAAGGTTAACGGACATTACCTTAATGTATCTCAAATGACAACTGTTTGGGAATCCTAGTCACTTGGATAAAAAAGGTCTTGATTGATAAAGAAATCTACAGGAATGTATTATTATCAACAGTAACTATAATTATGATGCTCTCATCGTTTGTCTTGATCGTGTCGTTGATTGCCGTTTGTCATTCGTCAATAAACCTGAATAACTTTTACCAACGAGTTGATTATAGTCATGAATTGGCCAATTGCCTACCACTCGTTGGAATTTGATTGAATAACCTTTTGACAACTTTTCATTGAAACCATTCGCGTGTCTAAGCTAGTCATTGATGCATCTACCACTAGCATACCGTTTCTATCAACTACCATCACAAAAGAACCCAACAATAGCATTGCCAGACAGTCCTGTTTTCTGGAATCTCCATTGTAAACAAAACTAAAGGAAGGCTTACCCCTCTTTCCCCCCCTCCCCCACCCCCACCTTCGCCTCACAAAAAAAACACACACAGAGAAGAGAACATGAAAGGGACAGATAAAACATATAAAGACCTTGTATAAGTTGAAGGCCTATGCTTCACATGGAGCTAATGATCTTCACATTTATTTCTAAAACTACACCTCTTTTGCTACCAGAAATATGTTTACTTGTTTGATCACTATTCCAAATTCACAACTGAATGATACCATCGAAATCATGTATCAATAGAGTTACTCTCTTTATTACTTCCATCTGGCATACGTTTAATTTTTACTTAACTTTTCGAAATTCTGTTTTGCGTTATTCTGTTTCTAAGATGTTTGAACTTCCGACCTGGCCTGCATGTACTTTTGATGTTGCACTGACCTATATTTAAAAATCCACGGAAGCTTTGTTTTTTTTTTTTCGTGTAACTTTTGGTAAATTTGTTTGAATGTATCTTGCATTTACTGACTCAGGTTAACGTAACTTTAAAAAAAAAAAGTGAAGAGCACATACAAGTTGAACAAGAATACAACGTGACCAATACAGGGCGATTGTAAAGTCACTTTATATTTTAAAATTTGTATTTCTTCACTTGTATCTACTAGATATACATATAGATGTAGCAGTAGTAGTAGTAACAGTCGTAGTCGTCGTAGTCGTATAGTAGTCGTAGTCGTGTAGTAGTAGTGATAGTAATGGTGATGGTGGTGGTAGTGTAGTAGTAATGGTGATGGTGGTGGTAGTGTAGTAGTAGTAATGGTGGTGGTGGTGGTAGTGGTGGTGGTAGTGGTGGTAGCAATGGTGGTGGTGGTGGTAGTGTAGTAGTAGTAATGGTGATGGTAGTGTAGTAGTGGTGGTAGTATTGGTGGTGGTGGTGGTGGTAGTGTAGTAGTAGTAATGGTGATGGTGGTGGTAGTGTAGTAGTGGTGGTAGCAATGGTGGTGGTGGTGGTAGTGTAGTAGTGGTGGTAGCAATGGTGGTGGTGGTGGTAGTGTAGTAGTAGTAATGGTGGTGGTGGTGGTAGTGTAGTAGTGGTGGTAGTAATGGTGACGGTGGTGTAGTAGTAGTAATGGTGGTGGTAGTATAGTAGTGGTGGTAGTAATGGTGGTGGTGGTGGTAGTGTAGTAGTAGTAATAGTAGTAGTAGGAGCCCACCTTCAGTCATAACTGACTATATAAATTCACCCCTGGGGTGACAGCCCTCAGCTGCTTTTTTTTATGGTGTTCCATTCGGCGCGTTCTTTTCTCTTCTGCTTGTTGTTAGGGCTTCTTTTCACCCAATGCGAGGTGGCGCCGTAGGCATTGCCACATGGTGCGACCAGCAGCTTCATCCTCCCAGGTTGCTGGATTTATTTCCAGTGCCTTCATGTCTCTCTTGCACACATCTTTGAACCTCAGCTGCAGTCGCCCAACTGTTCTTTTGCCATCTGCCAGTTGTCCGTAGAAAATATCGTTGGGTATGCGACCTTCTTCTAAGCGCCGGACATGGCCAAGCCAGCGTAGTCTGCGCTGCGTAGCAGTGTATACATGCTTTGAAGGCCGGCACTTGACAACAACTCGACATTTATCACTTTGCCCTTTCACGAGACATTAAGGATGTGGTGATTAAGGCCAACTGATGCCCTAAGCACAGCCCAACAATGGCCCCCCCCCCTCCCCCGGCCGTTCCAGTGCTTAACTGACGAGACACAAGACTCCGTAAGGGCTGACGGTGAAATAAGAGATTGAAAATTCAGTTTTCTTCCAGGCCAGACCGCATAACTATATTAAATGAATAGTATTTTTTTAAATGTTATTTAACACTAAATAGCAGTAAGCAACATAAGCAAATTACGTATTTACTCTTAACTGGGGAAACACGGCCAATAAAGACAATTACAAAAAAATTCGACTAAAGTCAAGTGTGGCAGTGAAAGAGTTGTGAGTTAGGGGCATATTAGCTAGGGGGAAAACTCTGTGGTGCCCCCTTCCCTTGGTGCCCTAAGCACATGCTTATTTTGTTTAATGGTTAATCCCGCCCTGGGTGTATTGATTGTCTTTATTTTAAAGTTTGTTTCATTGAAATTAATTTGATGTGAGTGAAGAAAAATACGACATAGCATTTCATACTATGCAATAGCAGCTGATTGTCTTTATTTTAAAGTTTGTTTCATTGAAATTAATTTGATGTGAGTGAAGAAGTAACAATTTAAAAATAGGAAACGACTTTTCGATCTTTCGATGGTTGGTCAAGGCGAATTAATGTGGAGGTTGGAGAAAAAAAGGTATGGCACTACTTGTGCTGAGAATGTTGGACATACTGAAGGTAAAGGTAGTCGCACAGATTGGGTTATGAAAACATCGACAACAAAGTTACAGACATTCATAAATGGGTGCTTTTAGAAGAAAAGGATTGAAATGGTATGACAAAGTCACAAATGTGGAATTGATGACAAGAACCAGACAAGTGCCAGTGGAACAAGAGATGAGAAGAAGACGCTGGCGATGGATAGGACATACATTGTAGAAACATGCAGTCCTTGTTCTGGAACCCCCAGGGAGAGAAAGGCAGAGGTAGACACAAACAAATACACGGAGAAGAGAGCTGGAGAGAGAAGTGAAACTGATGAGGAAAATGTGGAGCTGTTGGTTCGTGACAGCAGGACATGGCATGTGTTTGTCGAAGGCCTATGCTCATCGAGGAGCTTACGAGTATTGATTGGTTGATTGATAGCAGATACTACGGGAGGGGGTGAAGTGTTAGAGACTTCACATGTACTACGTCTCAGCTCAGAGTTGGTCGGTTCTCTTCATCGCTACATTGCCTGACCTAACTACAAAGGAAAGTCATGAAATATTTTTATGAGAACATTGAGTCATATCACAGCTTTAAGTTTATTAATTAAATACACTTCAATAGTAACAACAGCTGGTATTAATTTGCAACACAGAACGGAAAATTAGGAAATAAAAATAAGTGCATGGTGAGGGAAAGAAAGTGTCATCGCTGAATGGTGTTTCAGCGTAAACCATGCGTATCGGCGTTTCCCAAACTTACAAACCATAAACGAAAATAGCATAAACGCATTGTTTTGTCAGTTTGTTAACTTGACCCGTTTTATTTTTAACGTGGCAAAGATCGCAATGTCACACCTTGTGAGATGTGCTACGTCCGTGGTTCTCAACTGAGGGGACAGGTACCTCTAGATACGCAGATTTTCATTTGCGTAGGATTTAGTAACATATTTATGGGCTAACTGAAATGTTTTCGATCTATGATGTGTGTGTGCGTGCGTGCGTGCGTGTGTGTGTGTGTATGTGTGTGTATGTGTGTGTGTATGTGTGTATGTATGTATATGTGTATGTTTACGCTACTGTCCCGTGTAGGTCCCGAGGGGGACTCTGAAGAGACAAAGAAAGAATAGAACCACTGCACCTTGTGGTGTATCGTTCAACGCGACTACATGATGAGGTTATGTATGGGGTTGGCAACCTCATCATGTAACACTAGGTTATGTATGGGGTTGGCAACCTCATCATGTAACACTAGGTTATGTATGGGGTTGGCAACCTCATCATGTAACACTAGGTTATGTATGGGGTTGGCAACCTCATCATGTAACACTAGGTTATGTATGGGGCTGGCAACCTCATCATGTAACACTAGGTTATGTATGTGGTTGGCAACCTCATCATGTAACACTAGGTTATGTATGGGGTTGGCAACCTCATCATGTAACACTAGGTTATGTATGGGGCTGGCAACCTCATCATGTAACACTAGGTTATGTATGGGGCTGGCAACCTCATCATGTAACACTAGGTTATGTATGGGGCTGGCAACCTCATCATGTAACACTAGGTTATGTATGGGGTTGGCAATCTCATCATGTAACACTAGGTTATGTATGGGGTTGGCAACCTCATCATGTAACACTAGGTTATGTATGGGGTTGGCAACCTCATCATGTAACACTAGGTTATGTATGTGGCTGGCAACCTCATCATGTAACACTAGGTTATGTATGGGGCTGGCAACCTCATCATGTAACACTAGGTTATGTATGGGGCTGGCAACCTTATCATGTAACACTAGGTTATGTATGGAGCTGGCAACCTCATCATGTAGCACTAGGTTATGTATGGGGCTGGCAACCTCATCATGTAACACTAGGTTATGTATGGGGCTGGCAACCTCATCATGTAACACTAGGTTATGTATGGGGTTGGCAACCTCATCATGTAACACTAGGTTATGTATGGGGCTGGCAACCTCATCATGTAACACTAGGTTATGTATGGGGCTGGCAACCTCATCATGTAACACTAGGTTATGTATGGGGCTGGCAACCTCATCAAGTAACACTAGGTTATGTATGGGGCTGGCAACCTCATCATGTAACACTAGGTTATGTATGGGGCTGGCAACCTCATCATGTAACACTAGGTTATGTATGGGGCTGGCAACCTCATCATGTAACACTAGGTTATGTATGGGGTTGGCAACCTCATCATGTAACACTAGGTTATGTATGAGGTTGGCAACCTCATCATGTAACACTAGGTTATGTATGAGGTTGGCAACCTCATCATGTAACACTAGGTTATGTATGGGGTTGGCAACCTCATCATGTAACACTAGGTTATGTATGGGGTTGGCAACCTCATCATGTAACACTAGGTTATGTATGGGGTTGGCAACTTCATCATGTAACACTAGGTTATGTATGGGGTTGGCAACCTCATCATGTAACACTAGGTTATGTATGGGGCTGGCAACCTCATCATGTAACACTAGGTTATGTATGGGGCTGGCAACCTCATCATGTAACACTAGGTTATGTATGGGGCTGGCAACCTCATCATGTAACACTAGGTTATGTATGGGGTTGGCAACCTCATCATATAACACTAGGTTATGTATGAGGTTGGCAACCTCATTATGTAACACTAGGTTATGTATGAGGTTGGCAACCTCATCATGTAACACTAGGTTATTATGGGGCTGGCAACCTCATCATGTAACACTAGGTTATGTATGGGGCTGGCAACCTCATCATGTAACACTAGGTTATGTATGGGGTTGGCAACTTCATCATGTAACACTAGGTTATGTATGGGGTTGGCAACCTCATCATATAACACTAGGTTATGTATGTGGCTGGCAACCTCATCATGTAACACTAGGTTATGTATGGGGTTGGCAACCTCATCATGTAACACTAGGTTATGTATGGGGCTGGCAACCTCATCATGTAACACTAGGTTATGTATGGGGCTAGCACCCTCATCATGTAACACTAGGTTATGTATGGGGCTGGCAACCTCATCATGTAACACTAGGTTATGTATGGGGTTGGCAACCTCATCATGTAACACTAGGTTATGTATGGAGTTGGCAACCTCATCATGTAACACTAAGTTATGTATGGGGCTGGCAACCTCATCATGTAACACTAGGTTATGTATGGGGTTGGCAACCTCATCATGTAACACTAGGTTATGTATGGGGCTGGCAACCTCATCATGTAACACTAGGTTATGTATGGGGCTAGCACCCTCATCATGTAACACTAGGTTATGTATGGGGCTGGCAACCTCATCATGTAACACTAGGTTATGTATGGGGTTGGCAACCTCATCATGTAACACTAGGTTATGTATGGAGTTGGCAACCTCATCATGTAACACTAAGTTATGTATGGGGCTGGCAACCTCATCATGTAACACTAGGTTATGTATGGGGTTGGCAACCTCATCATGTAACACTAGGTTATGTATGGGGCTGGCAACCTCATCATGTAATACAAATTGTCACAGAAACCACCGCTACAAGAGCACGTGAATGCTTGGTCCAGGCTTCCTGTAGGAACCAGCCGTAGTGATGGCTCATGCAGACCTGGATGACCTAAGAGTAATGCCCCACAAACTATGTCAACGATTCAAAAGGGTTGTGATCCAATGGATCCCATCTCATTGCAATATCCCAGGATATGAAGAGGCTGACAGATTGGCAAAGGAAGGTGGAAATCTACCCCAGTCTGATACAGGCATAACTTTCGAAGAGGTAAAGAGTTTTATCAGAATCAGATACAGAAACAAATGGGATGCAGAGCATCAAGGTGTTACGTGTCTTTTATATTATTACAGTTAATATGTAGTGACAGGATGGTTCCTGTCGCCAAGTTCACTTCTAGGGTAGTAGACATATCAGACACCGAAACAAGCCAACATCACTCAGACTTATTTGAGCCACAATGGACGAAGTGGACGGTATACATCTTTATTAATACTTCACGCTGCTCCAAATTCAATACAATTCAGGCCAATTTACAAATGGCATATTATATGCAGTCGTCGATATAACTTTAGGCAGTCCGTTCATATCTGGAACGCTGTCCTTTTCATTCTCAACATTTTAAATATATATTCACATTCGACATTGAGAAGCTATACTCCCTGTAAATGCATATAACTAGATACACCTCACAGAAGATCTTGATGTATTAGTGATGGAATAACACAGGGATATATACTGAAATACCGTAGCTCAAACACATGCGTCCACTCGCCATGACACACAATGGAATATGACCTAGCAGACAATCTCCTCACTTCTGCTTTTTTAGTTTCACGTCTGCCAAACAACCATATCGGCATGACGTCACTTCCTGTATTAATAAGTGACTCCGTATAAAATAAACAAACAAGGAGCCACGTTGAGCTTCCCACCATACCGACACAATCGTTATGAATTTTAATCATAACACCAGGTCTCACACAAAATGATGCTTATTACCAGCTCAGCAGAAGAGAAAGACAGTTAATTTTCAGACATCACTGGCCACAACAGATTGGGATACCAGGTTTTAAACAAGCTAAATATAGGAACTACCGATGAGTGTAAGTGGCACTGATGAAATGACTGCTGAACAACTGCTTAAAAAATGTAGCCTAACGGCTCCTGTGATAAACCCTCTGTGGATGGGAAGGAGCGAAGCTCCTGACCGGGTTGGAAGGAAAGTCCTCAGGTTCCCCAGCCTCGCAATGACATGTCATTGGGCCGAAGGGCTGACAGTCCAAATGCCGCTGGTTAAGGAAAAAAAAGAAAAAAAAATGAGAAACAGAAAAAGCACATATGGCCATCACCAGTACCATTCATGGAAAGCTATACGGAGATACCAACAGCCGCAAGCTGACCAC
Organism: Oreohelix idahoensis; assembly: GCA_024509875.1. NCBI lineage: Eukaryota > Metazoa > Mollusca > Gastropoda > Stylommatophora > Oreohelicidae > Oreohelix > Oreohelix idahoensis. The sequence goes on from JAMPIV010021618.1 coordinate 58,487, forward strand.
TGCTTTCTTTAAGCATTTACAGTCGACGTCTTATCAGTAGTCTACTTGAACAGTTTATGGAACACTGCTCTTAGGTCATCCAGGTCTGCATTATTTTGGCTCTTCAGCGTTGACACTACTGACAGGGCGTCGGTAAAGAAAGCAACTTGTCTTTGTGTGATTTCCTCTGTCATTAGTACATGTGCCGCAGTTTTCAAAGCCTTTGCCTCTGCTCTGAAATTACATGATAATTTTCCTGTTGCCACTGACAGCCTTTTTGTGTACCAGTGCTTAAGTTCCGAAGAACACCTCCACCTTCATCTTCTGTTGCATTTGATGCTGACCCATCTGTGTATGCATGGGTCCAGGTGTTGCTTGGGTAATGTTTCTCTATGTATTTTGTCGTTATAGCATTTCTCTCTGTTGCGGTCTGGTAGAATAGGAACGAATAAGTAAGTAAGCAGTCTGGCTCTTCTTTTTCTCAATTCCAAGATTGTTTTCTATCATTTCGGTCCATGGTTCGATCCCCAGTTGTGATGGGATGTTTTAGACCGCAAACGGTTCCGGGGTCAACCCAGCCTCATGAATTAGGCTCCAGAGCTACTCTGGAAAGGTTTTAACCTTGCCTTTAGGCGGCCGGTGAGATGATGACCACATCACCCCTAGTGTGCCGTATGGTCCAGAAAACATTGGCCTAACACATATTCCCAATATGCCTCAATGGGCATGTAACGGGATCTGTTAACTTTTTTTTCCTATTCTATAATTTCAGGGAAGCGATAAACTGGGAGTTTGCGTGCAGTGTAGATGGGATTGGTTGTTGATACAGCATTTATGGGGATTGCTCTCATATTTGTTGTAGTTGATTCTGCAAAGTTGCTTCGCTTGAGCCTTCTCTTTCCATGAGCATTTATTCTATGGTACATTGGATGGTCCGTTAGTCTTTTGAATTTCTCAGCTTGTTGCTGTGCCCTGCTATCTCTTCTATTCCCCATTGGTTGAAGGTATGTCATCTTTTCGAGTTCTTTTATATCTGTTGTTTTCATGCCTCCCTTTATTATTCTCATAGCCTGGTTTTTGAGTCTGCTAATTTTATCAAAGTTTGACTTAGCTGGTGTTGCTCATGCTGCAATGCCATGTTCTGGGATTGGTCTCTTCGCCCTGTGTATAGCGTCTTTAGCAATTTCACATCTGCCCCCAAATCTGCTCCAGTAAGTTTTTTCATCACTGCCATTCATTGCTTTGCCCTCATCCGGTTTCTTTCAACCTGTTTTTTTATTTTTTATTTTTTTTTTCAAGTCAAACAGCGATCAAAAGTAATGCATAAGTAGTTTGGATTTTCATCCAGAGGTAGATTTTTTCCCGTTTAGCACTAGTTTGGAGCTCCGAAAATGAACGAAGTAGAAGACTCCGCACATGCAAGAAAAAGGCATGCGCTTTTTTTTTCAAACGGTTGGACGTGCTAAAACAGATAACATCTACTAGGATAAAGGACAAAGAAACAATATATTCTTCTTTCATATCTTTCCTAGCAGGCACGTTTGATATCTTCTCCATCATGTTCCTTTGCGGTCCTTACGGAACACTGAACCATTACTGTAGCTGGTCACTATACAGGAAGCCGGCACCAAGAATTCACATGCTCCTGGAGCGGTAGTTTCTGTTGACATTTGTTTTACATGATGCGGTTGCCAGAACCATGCACGATCTTATTTTAGTTGTCTTGTACAAGATGCTTGAGTGTGTAGTAGTCCTAACAAGATGCTTGAGTGTGCAGTAGTCCTAACAAGATGCTTGAGTGTGTAGTAGTTCTATTCTTCTTTATACCTTCAGAGACCCCTGGAAACTATTCGGAGGCACGTTTGATATGCTGTGTCGTTTTTCCTTATAATTGTTTGGTTCACGTTACACAAGATAAGACAGCTTCAAATAAATAGAACTGAACTTTCATGTTTACCAACTGGCATACTGCTGCATTACATTGATCTACCGTAGTTAAGAGCTTCCCGGGAATTTGTTTTTAAGGGTCGCGCCACGCCCCAGTGTCTACACTGCTGTAAACTGATACCTGGCTCTACTCTGAGTCAGCGAAGATCAAGGCCCCTCATAAACCTGAGACCTGGTATCATTGAAGTCTCTTTCACTTCACTCAGGGCTGTTGATAGGGTATTTTGCACCCCAAGCAAACAGAATATTTGGCACCAGGAAGTAGATTAATTTATACAATGCAATATATATATATATATACCTTCCATTTGCGGTGTCTACGCCGCATCCTCGGCATCTCGTGGAAAGATAAAGTGACAAATGTCGAGGTGTTGTCACGTGCTGGCCTTCAAAGTATGTATACGCTGCTTAGACAGCGCAGACTTCGCTGGCTTGGCCATGTTCGCCGCATGGAAGATGGTCGCATCCCAAAAGATATCTTCTACGGACAATTAGCAGATGGCAAGAGAACAGTTGGGCGACCACAGCTGAGGTTCAAAGATGTGTGCAAGAGAGATATGAGGGCACTGGACATGGATCCAGCAACATGGGAGGATGAAGCTGCCGATCGCACTAAGTGGCGATGCTATTTACGGCACCACCTCAGATTGGGCGAAGAGAGGCTCACACAAGAAGCAGAGGTGAGGAGAAAACGTCGAAAGGAGCACCAGGAAAATAAGCAGTTGAGGGCTGTCACCTCAGGGGCGCATTCCCATAGTCAGTTATGACTGAAGGGGCTATTATTATTATTATTATTATTATATATATATATATATATATATATATATATATATATATATATATATATATATATATATATATTGTTGTTGTTGTTGTTGTTTAACTAGGGCTGCTGAGCTTCTCGCTCTTTTGCACAAATACAAAGTTATCTACACTGTAGATCTAGGCTGTTCCTGTGGCTTTTCTGCCATTCCGAAACGTGTTGAGGTGAAGTCTCATGACTGTGTTCCAGTTTCTTCTGCCTGACCCACATATAAAGGATCGTCACATCTGGTCTCAAGCTAGAAGCGCGGAGTATATTGTGCTTTCCCCGCCATCCAAAGTGGCTCTCTAATTATGCAGAGCTAAATTATTGTTGGCTATACTTAATAAGTATAGCCAGCAGGTGGGTCTGAACATTAATCTGAAGAAGACAGAGGTCATGACACTCAATGTGGGCAACCCTGAGCCAGTAACAATAAGGAACCAGAAGCTAGATAAGACAGGCAAATTTACATACTTAGGATGCATAGTAACACCAGACGGCGGAACAAGCAAGGACATCAACAACAGAATGAATAAAGCGAGAACAGCCTTTGCTAGTCTCAACAACATCTGGAAGACTTCCCAGTACAGCACAAACACCAAATTAAGACTGTATGAGAGCTGTGTACTTTCTGTGCTTCTCTATGGTGCGGAATGCTGGAGAGTAACAGAGAAGGAAATGTCGAAACTGTCCTCTTTCCACACAATGTGCCTAAGGAAAATTCACCGAATCTTTTGGCCGAATACCATCACCAAGAACTACTTATTCGGAGTAACTAAGAGGACCTGCACACCATCATAGCTTGCAGACACTAGAGTTAGGTTGGCCACGTCCACAGAAGGGACCCTGATGCCATTACAAACAAGAACAGCTATGTTATGGAACACCCACGCCCCCGCGCCCCCCCCCCCCCCCGCCCCCCCCCCCACCCCCCCCCCCCCCCCCCCCCCCCCACCCCCCGAAGGAAAGCGAAAGAGAGGTGTCGCGAGAGGTTTCTTAATTATGAAGAATAAGACAACCAGGTGTATCAGGTGATACTAGGATAGTTGCCAGAGAAGAATCTGGTCTTAAAAGAAATACCCCATTCTCAGAAAAGAGCAATGGTGTATAGAGTTCATAGGTATAAAGTCAGGCTGTAAAGAATTTCTGGCCGAGATAGTAATATTCAGTACCAGAATTCTAGGGTGCCCCTCTCAGAATTATACCTATGGGCTGTTATAGTATCTAGGGGATTTAATTAAATTCAAAGTAATTCAAGCTGACATAAAGTAATACAACCAGTGCACTACAATTTTCTTAATTTTATTTATGTACAGTCATCTGTTTAGTTGTGTTTGTGTAAACACAAACCCTAAAAATAAAAAACACACTGATGATGTTGCATGTATCTACACCAAATAAAAGTCAATCACTAAAAATAAAGTCTTTGTTATGTAGCTTTTGAAAAATGTCACACTGACTACAATGTTATTGAGATCACTTGAGTTCAAACTATTTCTATGTTATGTAGCTTTTGAGAATGTCACACTGACTAAAGTCTATGTTGCTTCCAGACTAATTTAATCATCACTGTTTTCATCACTACTACTATAACTGGGTGTGGTACGCCAATGCTCTGCGAGTCAGTCTTGTCTAATAGAACTTAACTTCTTCGCTTCCGCCTTTTCCTTGAAGCCAGAATATAAGATGGAGAAGCCCAACACTGAGGGTCCCCACTCTTCCAACTGATGTAGGTACAGGGTGCTTGTTTAAATCATACACCGCTAGGTACAACACCAATGTTCTTCTCTGCTACAAGATGAGTGACAGGATACCTCTGACCTGAAATGTAGTAGGTCTTACATAGCATCGGGTTCTAAAATCCTCCTACCCAGATTGTAGATTAGTGAGGCAGTTCAGAATAAGTGATGGTAACACATAAAAAGGTCGACTCAGTCAGTGACAAATAGGTTTATGCAATAATATAACAAATGATTACAACACACAGGAAAGGTAGACTCAGTCAGTGACAAATAGGTTTATGCAATAATATAACAACATTACAACACACACTTTCCTAATATGTCCATGACTGACATCACCAAAACTGCATAGGCCTTATGGTGAGTGTTGAGTGTCTAAACAAGTTTTATGCAATAATAAAAGGGCATTACAACACACACACTTTCCTAATATGTCCATAATTGACATCATTAACTGCATAGGCCTTAGTTTTAAAGTCGAGCATAATTTGTACAGCACAAAGTAGCTTTCCTTCTACGAATCACACAATGAGATTTACACACAATATCACTTCCATTAACCACTAGTAATTAATATTATACATATTATGACTTAATTCTCTTACCCACAATCTCAGATTCAACAGGCTTTTCATAAACCCATGCAGTCTGCTTCACTGGCAAATGGCGAAGGAGCTGGGTTCTGGCGGTTCAAGAGAAATATTCCTGTTGTTGTGTGTTGTTGTTTTCGTCTACTATGTTGCTGTAATACCCTGTTCAACCTGAAAGTTGGTTATAATTGGGGTATATTGTGTCCGTTGTTGTTGTTGTTTTGATGAAATGATGGGTGGAGATCGGGCACTCAACCTCTGATCATTGTTGCCTCTTCTCTTTTCATCTTGGTCTACCCTGTTCAACCTGAAAGTTGGTTATAATTGGGGTATTTAGTGTCATTTTCTTTACTAATTTTGTATTCAATTTAAATAACTGTTGTCTTTTGCAGTTGCTGATTTTTATTTATATTAGTATTTGTCAATTTTATTTTCTCTTTTGTATTGTTTCTAGATAACTATTGTCCTTTACACTTGGTTTTAATTTGTATTAGTATTTGTTCTTTTTGAGTTGTTGTCCCCTTTTTTTTTTTAATACCCTTGTCTTTCCTTGTCCTATGAGTAGTTATTTTTTTTTTTGTTAATGCTTTGTTAGTTCTCGCTGCTCAATTTCTATTTACTTGGATTATTTTCCTGTGGTTCTATCCTTATCTTTTTTCCTTTGTTTTATGTATGTATCTTTTAAGTATTGATTGGGCATCTCTTGGGGCATCTATACTTAAAACCTTATCACCTGTTAAGTCTATATTGTGATTTCTATAGTAAGTTTTTAATTCAAGCCTTTGTTGTTCATACTTTTTACAGTGGATCAGGTAGTGGTCTATGTCATTCTCTTCCTGACATTCTTGGCAGTGTGGTTCTTCTACCATGAAGTATGCTGCACCGAGTCGGAGACGCCACAGTTTTTTTGTTCGATGGTATCTTTAATTCTTCTCTGACCTGGCATGTCCTCGTTGGTTCTTTCAGCAGTTTGAACGCGTGTCTGCCTTTTCTACTTTCCTTCCATGTTGTCTTCCATTCCTCGTTTATAGTTTCCTTCACTTGGCTCTTGATCTCTGACCTTCCCAGTCCTGCTTTTATATTGTTTATACTTGTTCTTCCCTTCTTGGCATTCTGGTCTGCCAACTCGTTGCCAGCTATACCTATGTGTGCTGGAACCCACACTAGCCTCACACTACATCCTCTGTTCTCTAGTGATGTATTAATTGCTAGAATTTCTTCCTTTATGTCTGGCCGGCTACATTTACCTGGGTGTTCTAGTGCTTGTAGTGATGATAGTGAGTCTGTAAATATCGTAACAGCTTCTGGTGGGTTATCTTCGATTATTTCTAGACTTTTAAGAATTGCTACCATCTCTGCAGTAAAAATCGATGCCCCTTCCGTTATACTGTAGCTCTTTTTTATTCCCCATTGTGGTATTACAACTATATATTGTGTCCAGATTTGTTTCCCCTTTTTATTACAGGTAGCGGGCAAAAGGAAGACAAGCGATTCTATTGGCTGGCTGGGTCAGTTTATGTTTACAAAAATTTCTGTAAAAACACCCTTTCTGCCCGATCTGTCGATCATACAAAACTTCGATAATTTATTCTTCCGGTGTTTCCCAACCGATTCTTTCCATCCCGGTCTTGTTTAAACCGGCCATTTGGGCGCTACCATTTAAACACGCTAACCTTTTTTCTGCCTCCCTTGTAGCGTTTGCAATCACAGTTGAAACCGGGGAAAACAGTCTTCGCTCTAAGTTATACTGCATGTAATCACTCAAAACTCCTGTGTCCATGCTTCTACAACTAAATCCATGTATCTAATGAAAGTTTACGATTCCTGTTATTTTATTGTGCTCACTGTTCTGAGGGACATAACTTATCTTTTGGCCTGAAGTCACAAGTACACATTCACGTTTGCACAGATTCCATCTAGCAATCCTGCCGCCTACGGTTACTGAGACCGGTTTACAGCTCGTGCAGCGATTGGTAGAAAACATTTGTTGACCTATTTTGATATATGTAGGCAAGGTAGGCTCTCGTTAATTGCCCTTAGATATTGGTTCAGGACTACGCTACAAGAGGCTGACTAAAAACAACTTGGCGGAGAACTGTGGAGGCTGAGATGTAAAAATGAACCAGAGTTGGGGCACTGTACGAAGAATGGCTGCCGACCGAAAACAATTTGTTTCTGCCCTACAAGACGCCACCAGGCATGATGGCCACTGACTGCTTTGACAGTCTGCGGCTGAGGATAAAAAAAAGAAGAAGAAATTACCGTGTTCTTGTTCTGGGCTCTCCCAAGGAATGGTCACGTCCTGCACAAAGCAACCTATCAGCTCCCCCTACCTATCACTGGGTGAATAGTGACATCCTCCTGCATGCAGGCAACCAGGTAAAAGCCAGAGTTACGTTTGGGGCTCAAGTGACTAACAAAAGCGTAGTGTGCAATGCTGGGTTCTCAACAAGGTTCACCACAGGCGGGAATCCCTGGAAGTGTGTGGATGATTTCAAGAGTCAATGAGGGTGTAATTAGCCTCACAGACAGAGGTTCATTTTCACATATGTACATTGAAGCATTATGTAAGCTGGTTGTCATATAAAGATGACTCCAGATATTCCTCCTTGCATATATATATATATATATATATATATATATATATATATATATATATATATATATATATATATATATATATATATATATATATATATATATATCACCTCTACACCTCACGGTAGAAGGGGAACGACTAAGTAAGTAAGTTATATATATATATATATATATATATATATATATATATATATATATATATATATATATATATATATATATATATATATATATATATATATATATATATTCATTTTCGCTTAGACGTACATACAGCATGACAAACCAAGGACACAGAAGAGAAAAATGGAAAAGAGTGGCAGGTTAGATGAAAGCAATAGGATGGGAGGAAAAGGATAGAATGCACACAAAAAATGAATGATCTAATATCATTTCGTCACAGAAGCATACGACAATTGCCATAGGAAAATATGATTTTTTCATTCCTCTAACGCAGAAGAGATATACAGCATATTATTCACATACAGAGTGCACGCGGTTCACGAATTCTGAAGTACATTACGAGCGTTTCATTCAACAGCCACAATGTAAAAGCATTTCATAATTCAAAGACATATACAAACAGGTCTTAGACGCAGTGCACAATCACTTTATATGAGAAACTCATTGCACATACAGTTATTCATGTAAAGTATAAAGAAATTAAATAAATTAGATAGTTTTTTTCGGCTTCTTTGCCTACGTTGTTTGCCTTCAGTAAATAAATTATATTTTTGGCATACTTTCCCATACTTATTTTGGTAGACGTGTCCATACTTGTTGAAATCAGTACTCGTCACGTCAGTCTTATTTTATGCAGGGTCGGCTCGAGGGTTGATGGCACCCCGGGCAAAGCTAAGTTATCGCGCCATATAACATATTGAAACATACTACTCTGGATTTGCAGCACACAATTACGTGAGTGTTACCGTGGTCCGAAAGGGGAAACAAAGAATTGTAACACTGTTACTGACTGGAGATGAGAAGAAGACGATGGCGATGGATAGGACATACATTACATTGAGGAAACCTGTGGATAGCATTACAAGGCCGTCCTTTTTCTGTAACCCCCCAGGGTTAGGCACACGGATGTAGACCAAAAGACGCGTGGAGAAGAGAATTGGAAACAAGTAAAAATGATGAGGAAAACCATGAAAAAAGCTTGAGCTAAAGGCGCCTGACAGGATGACTTGTTATGTGTTTTTTTTAAGCCTATGCTCTTTGGGGAGCTAAAGTGTATTCACTGATTGATTTATTGATAGCTTACTTACTTAGTCGGCGTCTGTGACCGAATGGATATGAACGCAGTTTCATAATCCAGAGATACCAGGTTCGAAACCTGCTGCAGGCGGTTTGGTAGCAGATCGCTTTGTGTGGATTTTTAACAATGGTATAAGCGCCATACCGTTCAGAAAGCAATGGCAAACTACTGAATGAAAAAATTGCCTAGAAAAATCACAAACAGCCAATAAAAGCTGGGGTTGATTGCCACGTCCTGTAAAGGATAAGCAACTAACTTTTTTTTTTACTTACTTAGTCGTTCCCCTTCTACTGTGAGGTGTAGAGGTTTGGAAGAGAGAGCGCCAGACTATCCTATCGGCTGTCTTCCTCCTGGCCTGGTTCCATTCTAGTCCTCGGTCTAGATTGATATTGATAGCACAAAATCAAAATAGTTAATGCTAAAATTGCTTCTTGCCCTCACATGTTTTGGCTATGCCAGAGTTGCCGGAAGATAAAACCGCCCCAGACTGTAAAGTATAAACATGGAGAACAACAAAAACAACAACCTTGAGGTTGTTTCAAAATAAACAACGTGTGCTTTTCAAGGGCACTTTGCTAGTAAAGTTTTATTTCACCTGTAAACACCTGACGAGAAGGTACTATGAAGACCCATATTAGATACTCTTGAGTTTTGGCCACTGTTGGACAACTACTGCAAAGCAGGTGAGGCAATTCCGTGACAATCGTCCCTGAGAGATTAAAAGAGTCAATAGACAAGAAACTAAGAAATGAACAAGCAGGTTTTCGACAAAACAGACCAGATAGCCACATTGAGAATAATAGTTGAACAAATTCTAGAATGGAACTCACCGCTATACACTGGATTTGACAAATATGAAAAGGCATTTGACAGTGTAGACAGAATCATTTTGAAAATGATGAGGCATTATGGGGTTCCCATGAAGATCATTAACTTAATAAAGAAGACATCATATTCTTCATGAAGGACAACTTGCAGAATCGTTTGGGATAAGAACGGGAGTGCGACAGGGATGCCTCTTGTCTCCATTTCTTTTCTCACTAGCAATAGATTGGGTTATGAAAACATCGATATCACATAATAGAAATGGAATCCAGTGGAATCTGACTAAACAGCTTGATGATCCGGAATTTGCAGACGACTTGGCTCCTCTGTCCCATAACCATAATGAGATGCAGGACAAAATGAAAATACTCGATGAGGGTTCTCAACAAGTGGGTCTGAAAATACACAGGGAAAAGACAAAGATAATGAGAATAAATGCAAGAAATGATAACAAGGTTGAACTTGAAGAAACTTCACTTCAAGATGTAGAATCGTACACACGTTCTTGGCAGCAATATAGACAAAGTTGGAGGGACAGACAATGATTTCAAAATAATAATACAAAGCAAGAGGAACTTTCATTGCATTGGGAAGCATATGGAGATCAAGATAAATCAAGTCCAACAAAATAATAAGAATCTTCAACTCAAATGTCAAGTCAGTCCTATTGTATGGCTCTGAAACAATGGAGAACAACAACAACAAACATTAATAAAAAAAGTTACAAATATTCATAAATGGGTGCTTGCGTAGAATAGAATGATTGGAATGGTATGGCAAAGTCAGAAATATGGAACTGATGACAAGAATCAGACAAGTGCCAGTGAAACAAGAGATGAGAAGAAGACGCTGGCGATGGATAGGACACACATTGATGAAAATAGTTGATAGCATTACAAGGCAGAAAAAAAGAGAGGCGGAGGTAGACCTAAAAACACGTGGAGAAGATAGCTGGAGACAGAAGTAAAACTGACGAATAAAACGTGGAAAGAACGTGAGCTGGTGGCACGTGACAGCAGGACTTGGAATGTGTTTGTTGAAGGCCTATTGATATAATTACTGAGCACTTATCAAGCAGAACTTGTGGCTGTTGATAATTAACTAAAGCTGCTGAGCGTGTTGCTCTTTCGCAGCGAATCCCAAGTTGAACGATTTCTTATTCTAGACCTGGGCTTCTGCTGTAGCTTATTCTGCCGTTCCGAAACTTGCTGAGTCGGTTTGGCATACTGTTTGTTCCCCCGCTAAAATACTTCGCTCTGGTTCTGTGCTCTCTCAAGGAATCGGCATGTCTTGCACAGAACCATCTTCCGGATCCCATTGCCTGTCATCTATTCATTGTGAGATCTTCCTGCACGCAGTCCACCCGGAAAAGGCCGGAGTTAAGTCTGGGGCTCAAGTGACTCAATGTGCAAATGTTGGGTTTTCAACGTGTTTCGCCACAGGGGAGAATCGTGATTCTGTGCCACTCTGGTGTAAGCTAGTCGATCCCTGATGCGTTTTATTTGTTTGTTTTTTTTTTTTTTTTTAAATAAAGTTTTGCCTCGTTTTGGCGAGGCGCGTTCCGTTCAACCTAGTCGGTTATATTAGGGCGCATGTCCAAATACAAAAGACCCCCAGGTCTGGGAGATCGATAAGATTGAGTGTCGAATGGCTCCCTATATAAAATTAGCTACAGCAGCTGCTCCGTGGATGTCGTTTCTAGTTTCTAAACATTTTGGTTGTCCAGTGGTATTTCGCTTTAAATATGAAGATACAAATATCTACTAAGAAGGATGCATTTTAAAATGCATCAAAAGACTAGTTAAAAATGTACATATTTCTGTTTTATTTATAAAATGTTATAGAGCAAGCTCTAACAGTGAGGCACACCCTATGAGAAAGTATGACAACAACCCCATTGCATATAGATTTCATGATATGACTTCCCTATCGACAAGGTTAAAAGACCCATTAAAATATTTTGGTTTTTTTTTTTTTTTAAGCTTAGAACCTTTCACTTAAGGCAGATGCTTATAATTATAAGGTAAGTAAAAACTATGCTAGCAAAGAGATTTCTTCAGAGAAAAAAAAATTAACTTGTTTATGTTCAAAATTTAAAATGTTTTGCATTACGAGAATCTGCACGTGATCTATGAAATCAAGTGCGGGTGCCATTAATCTCAGCATATATAAAACAAGCCACACGAGTTTTTTTTTTTTTTTTTTTTTTTTAAGTAAGCGTGTTCTTTGACCTAGCATTTATGACAACTAATACATGTGACACAAAACCCCGGTTTCCATACAAATGGTTTATAAATAGAATAAAATGTATATTTTGTATAGAACAAACATTGCACAGTTTATAAGGAACAAAAAAATTATTATATTTTGTCATCTGCCTATTCTCCACCTTGATCCTGTTACCTGAGAGTTCTTTTGATACGATATACGCCTTTGACGGCATATCGTAGTGATCAAAATTTTAGATATATTCTTGTAAAAGCTGCTTGAGGTATACTAGCTCTTCACATTTTGGTATTAAACCGTGCCAACGCTGTATATGTGAGAGCTGTCCGTTTGTATTCCAAACTCAGACAGTTACTTTACCGAAGGGCAAATTTGTTATTAGAGAGTCTTCCACATGCGACTCCAGAAACTTGATTTATGCTGTCATTTGTAAAAGATGTGGTATTACCTATATTGGTGAAACTGGCAGACGTTTGGCAAATAGGTTTCGTGAGTACTTAAATGACGTTTATCATGGTAAACCTACACCGGTGGAAATTTATTTTAATGGAGCTGACCATTCATGTAATTGTGATTTTAATATTACCGCCCTCCGCTCTTGCTTTGGGGACGACTGGACTCACTTTTCCTTGAGAACCGTCTCATTTTTCATATGGGTTGTCCATCTCCAAATGGCTTAAATGTCCAACATCATTTTGCATGAAAAATGACTCTCCTTTATTCAGACTTCTTTATTTCTTCCGTCGTTGTTTTCATGATCTATCTGTTCTTATAGTTTTTGTTTCGTTTCGTATCCTTTTTGTGTCTTTTTTATTGCCGCTATCTTATACGTCATTTCCACTGACGTTAATGGACGACAGGGCGATAGCGATCTTTACTGTTTATTCCACGGATCTTGCTACTTTGATCAGGACTAGTTTTACCAGTGTTGTTAAATCCTTTTGCGTTTCGTTGATTATTTAATTTCTTGTTTTGATATTTCTTTCTTTCTGGTTTTGCATTTTTCTTGCGTTATTTTTGTTGTTTTTTCGCTCAACACCTGTGTTGTGTACTTTTCCATCTGCTTGTATCACTCCTTTTGTCTGTGTCTCTCATCCTCGTAAATGTTTGTAGTATTTTTCTATGGCTTGTCTGTAATTCTTGTCCTTGTCACCTTTTTGTAGCTGTAGCTGACGAAAGGTGAAACCCGAAACGTCCTGTGTTTCCTGTATACCGTTAATTTGTAAAACTGATTTCATACAATTTTATTTTTGTAATTTATATATTTATGAGGAACAAGCAATATACAACGTATGAGAAACAACATATACTCGATTTAAAAAAGGTAAAGGATCCCGATACATGCTCATTCAGGCATGTTGGGAATATGGTGTTAGGCCCATACTTTGATGACCATCGGCTCACAAGGGGTGATGTAGTCAGCATCACGCCGGCCGCCTTAACCTTCACAGAGTTGCTCTGGTGCCCAATTCATGAGGCTGGGTCGACCCCGGAGCCGTTTGCGGTCCCCAAAAAATCCTACCTCAACTGAGGATCGAACTATTATATACTCTATAAGTCAGACACAATATACATTTTGATGTACTTTCCATTATTGCACCAGATTATAACGACTGACAGTCCCTTTCGAATCCGCATTAGATGAGCAAGCTTTCAAAATGGCCAGATATAAAGACCTGATCACCGAAATGAGTCAAGAAGGGTTCATAGCAAACGTCATGTCATAGCCGTAAGAGTAGACGTACGCCTGTCTCTGTTTATAATCTACTAAAACAATTAGTAAAGTCAAGGACATGAGCACTTAAAAGACTCAAAAGGTCTCGTGCTGGATGTCAAACCACAACAACGGGCAACTGAATTCAGGCCAGTAAGTTTATGTAAAGCTTTGGGAGCCGCGTCGGTGTAATGGTTACAACGTTTTGCTGGCGATCAGGTGTTCAGGGTTCAAGCCCGGGCTTCAGCACTTGAAGGAGTGTCAACGACCTGGATGTTGACTGAATAACCGGAACGGCTCCTGAGATAAACCCTCTGTGGATGGGAAGGAGCGAAGCTCCTGACCGGGTTGGAAGGAAAGTCCACAGGCTCCACAGCCTTGCAATGACATGTCATTGGGCCGAAAGGCTGAAAGCCCAAGTGCCGCTGGTTAAAAAAAAAATGTAAAGCTTTCGATTGGTTAAGCGGGTAAAACGCTTTCCTCTCTCGGTACAGTTACCAGGTCCGGGGATCCAAACCTGGTAGCGTCACGCTCACATCTATTCAGCTGTAAATGGGTTCCTGAGTGCTCTTGAGTTAGGACAGGCAAAGGCAGCAAGGAATGGAACTGGTCACCCCACCACATAAAGAGGTCTCTAACACTTCATTCCCCTAAGGCAGTTACTGATATGGTATCCATTTCCTTTTAAGTTTGTGCACAACAAATTTTTACTTTAATAAACGTCTCAGGGGCACAGAATGGATAAACCAGAAGTGAAAAACTGGAGTGAACGACGTGGGGTGGGTTCTATTCTCATTGCAGGATGAACAAGAAAAAACAAGAAGATGGCATGAGAATTATGACCCAACCGGTCCCATTGCCACCCAACCCTTCTTTGTCGCCTCTTACGACATGCGTGATAGTTGCAGTGGAACCATTCTTGGGTTCCCTTTCCGGGCCCCGGTAATACACGGGCAAAACATAAGGAACAGTTTATTTAATTACGAAAACAAAGTTGATGTTTGTTGGTGACTCACCAGTTTCCCGAAAAGTCATCCTAAATTGGGAATTCCCGATCTAACAATATCAGAATAATCGGATTAAACACATAAAGAAGGGAAACCGGAGGCCTGTAAACAGTAAATAAATATTACACACACATAAAGGTATGTTTTCAGGCACTCGTGAATAATAAAGAAGTAGAAAACTGGACAACAGAAAAACAACAGACATGAGTGGCTTCCCGGGGAACCGAATAATCGGAACATGGCGGGAGGGCACAACAAAACATCGCTGTCTAGCCAAGTATTGGTCTTCTATATTTTGATAGTGTAATCAATCAAACGATAACGGCAGTGTTATCGACCGGTATCGATGGAGTGGAACACGAGTCGGACTTAAGTCACCACAACAATTGCTCCAGACTCGACTCGAGTTTTTTTTATTTTTAAATTAGCAACTGGACGTGACTTGGGACTTGCCATTTTTGGTGAACCAACTTTGCCGTCCTCATTCATAACACACTTACAAGCAACCGACAATGGCTTTCTTTAAATCGATAACGTATATATGTCAACATAATTTGCTCACGTAGAAGCAGTTACTAAATGAAATATTTAAAAAAGAAAGTATTAATTTTCAATATTATTTATATTCATTGATGTGATTATTCGAGTAAAAGTGATTATTACTTTAAACAGTTTCAGGTAAAAAATGAGACGACTTGAAAGCTACTGTAATGAACTCGAGACTCACTAGAGAGTTGTACTAAAAGACTTGAGACTCGACTTGAAAACTACTGTTCGGGACTTGAGACTTGACTACAGACTTCTATTAAAAGACTTGAGACTCGACTTGAAAGCTACTATAAGGGATTTGAGACTCGGCTTGAGACTTGTTGGGAAAGATTTGAAGACATTTGATAACGGGCGTGCTTCCTGTGTGACTGGTAGGTTTCGAAGCAAAATAGTTTCTGTCCTAAAGACAAGAATACTGGACGAATTGTAAGTTTTAACAGAGCTGAAAAATGTTAGATTAGTACAGAATAGGTACAACAGATCTCTGCACCTGTGGCCCTAGCCCCATGAGAGCCGAACACGCGCTTCAGTCTTTCCCAAAATACAGCAATGAACACAGTAGTAATGGCAACAACCTACTTCACTCCACGACAACCTGTTTGGAGATGTCAGGAACCTCAATGGATGTCCTATCCATCACCAGCGTCTTCTTTTCATCTCTTGCTTCACTGGCACTTGTCTGGTTCTTGTAATCAGTTCCACATTGACTTCAACATAATTATCAAACCTAAAGGTTTTTTTTAATATTTGAACATGCGCCCTAATATAACCGACTAGGTAGAACGAGACGCGCCTCGCCAAAACGAAGCAACATTTTATTTTATTTTTTTTAATTTAAAAAAAAAAATGTTCCACATTAGTGATCATGACATAACCCCTTCAATCCGTCTAATCTACGCAAGCACACATTTATGAAAGTCTGACAGCTAGTAAACTTATGAAATATAATTTGATACAGACACAGGATCAAAGAGAATTTGCAATGGGACATAAGATGAAAGCTACACAAGCAGACAGACATACGGATAAACAGACACACAGATAGATGTCGTTATAGGAAAAAAATGACATTTGCACGAGAAAGTCATGTGAAATAATAAATTTGCACGAAGACGCACATAGTCAGATATATCAAGAAACGTATAGCCATTGTTACATAGGACCAGATATTGAATCTCTTTTACAACATACACATACAAACAGAGCCAGCCTTAGAGCATTCTGCGCCTCGGTCGAGTGGTTTCGAGTGCGCCCCTCCCCCACAATTCAAGTCGCGAAAGTTTATTTATTAAATTCTACTGGAATAGGGCCTACTACGTACGATTCGAGAATACAATTGTAGATGAGTTTTTAACAATTATTATTTGAAAAATAAACATCACAATAACAAATAAAAACGGAATGTTAATAAAACATCACACTTTGGTTTTAGTGTTTTCTTATAAATGATTAACATTGTGTGATTTAGCTTGGGCGACATTGTGTGATTGAGCTTGGGCGACATTGTGTGATTGAGCTTGAGCAACATCGTGTGTTTTAGCTTGTGCAACGTTGTGTGATTTAGCTTAGGTGACATTGTGTGATTTAGCTTGGGTGACCTTGTGTGCTTTAACTTGTGCAAATCGTGTCACAGCGAAAACAAATACAATGCTTAAAAAAAAAAGACCGAGAGCCATAAAGTTATACAGGGAATAGGTTTATACAGGCGCCAAAACTAAACGGGAAACTGTTGGTAACTAAAAGTACACACTTGACCAACTTAGCCTCAGTAAGACTTAGATGTTTGTTTATGATGTAAGAATAGTCTATCTGTTACTTACCACAGTTGTTTGGGTATAAATATCACCACAGCTAGAAAAGTATTTTATAAATCCGAAGTAGGCGGCTATAGGTAACCGCTAGTAAAAATCGATAAACTTCAAAAAACGACTTATTTCCATAGAAAAAACAATTTCTGATAACATACATTTGGGAAATCCCGATGTGATATTTTTATCCAGTGTTAGCCATAAAAATAGAACGCCCAGAAAAGTCATTTGAACCGACCAATCCGATAAAAAAAAGGAGTAAGGATAACAAAGGGAGTGTGAAACTAGACGTTGTGATAAATTACTTAAAAATAAATTGTAAAAAAATGAGTGGAAGAATAACACAGAGTATATTTTTTTTTCAAAAATAACAAAAACAAACGTCCATTGCAAAATAAATAAATGTATTCTCATTATTATGGCTGAAATATATTTTTAAAAACGGTCGGGGGGGGGGGGGGAGTACATGGGTCTGAAACCATTTAATATTGCAGTCAAACATAAACACATGAAGCTAGCAAGCAACCCGCCAAAGTGGCCGTGAAATAATTATATTTTGCTATTTCTGCTACGTGTCCTGAAGGCGGAACTTATTCTGCTGTTGTCATTGTATACCGTCCCATGTCAACTGAATTTGATCTTTGTATTCAAAAATATCATGATTTATGATAAATGCACTATGCGTCATGGGGAAAAAAAAATTTAAAGCACTACGTATTCTTTTAATGTGTGTTCAATTCAGCTTTCACGGGGCAGTGCGCACCGGTTCGGCATTTTTCCGAAAATACACCATGTGGTTTGATAGGTCGTCATGAAGATGTCAAGTCTATCTCTTAAAAAAGACACTAAAAAGATGCTTTTTTATTAATAAATATTTGCATGGCCCACATTTGTCAAATCATAAATTTCGTATACGGGACATTTTGCGTCTTATTTTATGTATATACAGGACATTATTTTCGTCCCTACGTTCGGAACATCAACAAAGCTGGAAATTTAGTTTAATTAATACGATCGAACGAACGAACGAACTTTATTTTCGAAGGGTTAAGAATTGGGCGTGCCCAATGGGCTGATCACCCGTTGGCTTGTCACACCGATTACGGAAACAACGGCAGATGGATCTATTTGTTGTTGCCCTAAAGACGCCGCTAGGTGTGATGGGAAACTACAACAGAGAAAATCAATCTGCTGTTGCCCTTAAGACGCCACAAGGCGTGATGGCCTCTGACTGCTTGGTCGGTCTTTGGCTAAGGACGGAAGAAGAAGAAGAAGAATTGGGCGCAGGCCCGTCTAACATTCTGCCCTTCCACTCTCATTTATCTTGCATACTATATCCTTTCATTCCCACATGATACTTTAAGCATTAATTTAAAGGCATGCAACATTATAAAGTTAACATAACAGCATTCATTTACAATATGCAATCATAATTTAAAAAATGAGGAGGTTTTTTTTTTTAAACAAACAAGGTAGTAATTGGGAAAAAAGTAATAATAAAATAAAATAAACAAAACAATAAATATAAATAAATAAGTTCTGTATAACGACACTCACTCATGCGGTCAAACCGTCTACAATTAATCTGTATTTTTGAATGTGTCATCATCAATACAAAAATTACATAAACGCGATCTCGCTTATATCCATATACAAGGGGATTGACATAAGTCTTGGGCCTGACCATGAAGGACATGTCACAGAGAGCTGAAATTTTGTATAGTGTTTATTCCTTTTCAATATAGCCACCGTCTGAATTGACACACTTCTGCCATCTCTGCTTGACATTGAAAAGACCTTGGGAGTAGAACACCCTATTTTTCAAACTAAACCAGTCATCACATGCCAGTATAACCTCTTCATCGCTGTCAAAATGATTTCCTTTTAGCTGTTTTTTAAGATTTGGGAATAGAAAAAAGTCTGATGGAGCCAAATCTGGAGAATATGGTGGGTGTGGAAGAATTTCAATATTCAAATCGTTTTGGCTGCTAGCTGCACAAGCCGTGCTTTGTGAGAGGGCGCGTTGTCTTGAAGCAAAGGGAGATTTTGAGTGCGCGTTATCCCTCGTTTCCTGGTCACAACCTTTCTTAGTTTTGTGAGAAGATCTGCATAGTACCATCCATTAACTGTGTTGCCACGAGGCAGATAATCTTTCAAAAGGACACCTTTGCCGTCCCAAAAAACAGTCAGCATCACTTTTCCTGCAGATTTCTGCGCCCTCGGCTTGACAGGTGTTGGGGAGCCTGGGGTTTTCCATTGCATGCTGGCAATTTTGGATTCGGGGTCATAATGATGTACCCAAGTCTCATCTACTGTCACCATGGTCTCCAAAAATTTTTTTGACTGACACTTTTTGAGCAACTGTTGACGGCAATTTACCCTCGTTTGCTTCTGTTCACGTGTCAACAGTCGCGAAACCCAGCGTGCACACACTTTTCTCATGTTCAGTCTGTTGTGTAAAATTCTATAAACTGTTCTTTCATTTAGTTTTACTCTACTAGCTATCTCCACAATTGTCATTTTTCGATCCTGGTCAATGATTTTCTTCACTCTTATTGCATTTTCATCGTTGCACTCTGAGGCTGGTCTACCAGGTCTTGGCAGATCAGCAACATTTAAGCGGCCGCACGTAAACTGTTGACACCAGTTTTTTACCGAAGTATATTAAGGACAAGAATCACGAAACACTGGTTCCATCTCCCTGTGTATTTCTGTAGGTGTTTTTCCCTGAAACATCAGAAATTTTATCACAGCTCTGGCCTCCTTCTTTTCGATTGTTTTGTCAAATCTTTGGAGCAGCAGATCCGGTCAATAGGGTACATTGCGCCGTGCAACGTAGCGTGAAAACCCATTAAAGAAACAAACGCGTACTTTACATATTCAGTGCAAATATGATGAACTTTAAATGTGCCAAGTTTCATCTTCCTCCTGTAACTCCTTCATGGTCAGGCCCAAGACTTATGTCAATCCCCTTGTATTCTTGGTGGAAAATGAAATAATAATAATAACACTTTCTTACGCACTTCTGTGGCAGGTAAAGTCTTTGAGCAGTTAAAAAAAAAAAAAAGTATGATATCTGCTTATTTTCATATACATCATCCCATTTAAGCAAACGAAAACATTCACATTTCTAAAGTTCAGTGGTATGCGGGTACATTCTCATGACTCACATTTCTAAAGTACAGTGGTATGTGGGTACATTCTCACATACATTATATTATATAATAATATTTTTAAGTGAATATAATAATACAATAATATTACATGGATATAAAACAAATTATTCACAAAAAACGAGCGGAAGAGGAAAAGAAATGTTGACCTATGGATGAGATGTTGACAGGCAAATGCTGCTTCTCTGGGGGTAGATAATCAGTGTTGAGGAAGTGTTTGAAAAGTGCTTTGTTAAATGAATATTGTGTAGGTAGGCTTTTTAGTTGGTGTGGAAGGCTGTTCCATAAGTAGGCTCCAGAGTAAACTAGATACTTTTTGAACAGGTCGATCCTAGGTTTGGGCAGACGTAACTGATGTAATTGTTGTCCCTCTCTTCTACTGGTTTGAAACGGCGGGGCATTGTTAGATAGAATTGCGTGAGTCAGCTTGGCTTATACTGGGCGCACAAGGGGCGGTAATCAATTTTATTTTGCAAGGGGACTGTGTAATTTCAGGGTTAGAAACAACTGGCGTATAACTGGTCTTAGTTAATCTCCCCTACCTCTTTCCCTTATTTAACAAAAAAATAACAAACAAACAAAAACAGCTAGAAGTCGTAGCTAGCAATTAATTAGAACTTTCCTCTCGAGGCACAGTTACCTGGATCCGGTTTAGAAAGTCCAGACTAACGCCATGGCCAGACTAAACCTGAGTATAATCTGGCCTAATCTATCTAGTGTTAGTGTTAAGCCAAAATGTACCCTCCCCTTCCCCGGTCCAAAATGTACCGTCCACCTCCCCAGGCCAAAATATTACCCCCCTCCCCCTTTCCCACTCTTCCCTCCCCATAACAAAAACATTTAAGTCAACGTTTGTAGATTTTCAAGTGAAAACCACAATCTGTAATGCAGCCTCTATCTGTTTAGTCTCAACATGAAAATGTTTGGCAGTCAACAACAACAAAATATCGATATATAATTTATACATTTTACGAAAACTGACATACTATCTCCTCATTGTGAGTGTGTCATAGGATTCCAGAAATTGAGGGGTAAAGGCCGTTGGTCAAAGGGTTTCAATTGAAAAAAAAAAAAAAAAAACTTGTAAAATTCAAAACCAACGAGTTTTTTACCTGTGTGATTCTTACACACAAGAAACACAGTGGATAGTTTTTTGTAGAGGTCTTTTTTTTTTCAGAAATGAAAGCAGACAGAATTGCTGTTGTTCATTTATGTAGGTGGGTGGAAGATATTTTGGACATGAACAAATATTGAAAGCTGGGCGCTGGGTTTTTTTAACAAACAAACAAACTAACAAGGTTGATGATAAATGCAGTTTTGTGAATTCTGACACTCCATGCAATGGTTAACCTTTTTTCGCCTTATTTGCAATTTAAATACTAG
The DNA here is from genome assembly GCA_024509875.1 of Oreohelix idahoensis. Lineage (NCBI taxonomy): Eukaryota > Metazoa > Mollusca > Gastropoda > Stylommatophora > Oreohelicidae > Oreohelix > Oreohelix idahoensis. The sequence continues at coordinate 80,094 of JAMPIV010021618.1, forward strand.
TACTGAATATGCTTAGTATTTACGGAATCTAGCAGAATACTTTAATATTGTTATGAATTTCATATGATGTCATTAAAATTTATTTAGAGGACAGGTCTTTGTGTTTTGATTGCAAGCGGTAATTGTTCTTGGAATGTTTGACTTGTGAATAATCAAAGAAGCTATATGTTCACAAATATTCATCTCATCTCATGGTCGTTTCCTCTTCTACCGTTGGGTGTGGAGGTTTCCCAGAGAGCGCAATGGCTCCAGAAAACGCCCATGTGTTACCGGGGGCCCAAAAGGAGAAAAACATACCACGCATGCCGTAAGAGGCGACCAAGGAGGGTTACTCCATCCCGTAGAAAATTCTTAAAACCACTAGAGCTTCAACAAAGAATAAGTCAGTTCAGCCATCCAGGACAGAAGAAGGGACTCTGGTGAGAAACGAACGGAATCTGTATTTCAGAGTAAAGAAATAGGAATTATTGCCATTTTATATTTCTGCCCTGTAATAATTCTCTTCTCAAAGAGTTTTTAAATTAAAACATTCTTAATTTCAGTAATAAGTAATCATTATTATCATTGCATTCAGTAATTGTGTGTGCGCACGCACGCACGCTCACACACGCACGTACCTTGTCGCAAAAGAGAGTAAGCCGAAAATATTCTATGTTGCCTACTCACCTTTTTTTCTGCTGGGATTTAGGGTGACCCCTTGTAGTTCCCGGGGGACTCTGATGAGCTAAAGAAAGAAAAGGGCCACTGCACCCAGATGCGTGTCGTATAAGACGGACTAACATGAGATTTGCATGGGGCTGGCAATCTCATCATGTGAAAGAAATTGCCACACAAATCCCCACTGCAAGACCATGTGACTGCCTGGTGCTGGCTTTTTTACAAGGGAACTAGTTGCACTAGTGGTTCCATGTTCTATTGTCACGAAATGGATTTAAGACTAGAGACTGTCTACATATAGTGACAAGCCAATAGTAAGAAGAAAGACTGAAATGATAGATTCAGATAGAAATATAGTGCAAAATGTGAAAGTTGAGACCATTGGCTCCGAGGTTGAGAACCGAGGTTGATTCTTTCCTCGCCACTTCGGACGTTTAAATTGCTATGGCCTCGAACCACCTCTAACTACCCTAAGGGGATAAGGTTCAATTAAGATTCACAAACACCAAGATACAGACAACATATAGCTACTGTACTAAATGAAATGACTGATGCCAGCTACAATTTATACAAGTTTATTTTACACCTATAAACAAACTCATATACATGTCAAATACATAAAGTGCAAGGATGCACACCTGAAACAAAATCAAGCACAGTTAAAAATGCATCAACCCCAACCCTTCTCCCACAATTGCAACCTGTATGGAGAAAGAAGGTAAGGTTAACTGAAATGAACTACGCTGCACTTGATGTCGCCTACACTCCAAACTAGTTGTTCTAAATTCTAACTCTAACTCTAAGTCCTCTGATAGCTGGAACGACTACGAAGTGTCTACATAATCTCTGCACAGACTTCGGTTCTACACAGCCTATCCTGGAATCTCCTGAACACAACTAACTGCACCTCTAAACTTCAGCAGCAGTCCGCTGCTATGATTCACCAAAACTAACAGTTCTGCCTATCGGTGCTAACTTCAGTAGAGAGAATGTTTACCCTCTCTCTCTCCACTAACTCTGGACTTGATGACTAAGGTTTAACAAAACCCCACTGGCTTCTGGACTGGAACTGTAGCTGGCTTCTCCTAACACCTCTGAGGTTACCTGCCCGATTACCTATGACTGGGCGATGGGGCTATCGGCTTTATTATGGCCGTGAAGAAGCGAACATAAAATTACCACAACGCTGGCAGCATGCCAAATCTGCGTGTGTAACCGAATGAGCGTCAGAGCTCAGGATTTATCCACAAAAATCCTATTCGCTGGAAAATGTCTTCCCCTGGCTGGGAAAACGTATTTTCTTCCTCTCCTTCCACCACTGGCAATTAACGCGAGACTTTGGGTGTCTGCGAATGCCACCACTGTGCCGTGGGAGAAATTTTGTAGTATCAAAATTCTGCTCTTCCCTACAAAAAGCCGGAACCTGCTGTTTAGACAAAACAAAACAACAGCTAAACAAAACGTAATAAATCTATTTCTAATAACACCACCTCCCTGACTCTTCAACACGTTATGCACCTCCATACAAAAATCATGCCACCATCGTCCGCTCCTCTCCTGTTCCCTTCTCTACCTGAGCCCACAAGGTAAACATTGGCTAACCCAGATCGCCTGTTCTGCCTGACTAACTCCGAGCAACAACAATATTTTCACTGGCCCGTCTGGGCAGTCGTACTGTGGCCTACTTCTTACGCTGACACTACATGCAGCAAATTATTAACACAAAATTACTCTATCTCTAGGAATTCCTAAACTTCCCGTCAATAATAGTAATCACATTCAAAATGAAATAAAGTATTATTCCCTTAGCAGAAATAAATTTCATCTCCATCTTCTGAATACACAGAATAACAATGCACAATCAATAACATATAACCCTGTTTACGCTAGCATCTACATGCCGTCAAAAGTTATACATAATGGTTATCAATTAAATCTCAGTAGTTACAAACACGTGGTTACAATTTTATGACCACGTGCTTCTCTCCCCCCTCGTCCCTCTGAACATCGTATCAATAAATATACCGTAACCAACCCGCCCACGTGCTCCCAATTAATACCTCTATCACTCCCGTGCTTACAGATAGATGGGTAATAATATAATATAAATAACTTGTAGCATTTTACATTCTCAATAAAATCACCAATACACAGACTCCCGCTATTCTGTACATAAACAAAATTCGCATCGCGGGTTTCTCTCCCGACCCACTTTGCAATAAATACAAAGCGCGTCCGTGGCATCTCAACTTATAAACCCAGCTCAATTACCGCTATTCCTTCAAAAAGGAAACAAGTGGACCTATTAAGTCTCTCAAGTCTATCACTAAGATAGTATTTGATGGCTCTGAAGTTACGAACTAACATTAAACTTAAACTGCCCAAAGAAACTTAAATGATCGGCCTAGGCCTAGAAAAATTAAATAAAGCCCTCACGCAAAAATTCATGCTTACCAAATCTCGAATGTCCAACTGAACGGCAATCGACAATTTGCTTCTGGCACCCGGCTTTGGCAATTTTTCATTAAAAGAGAAAGAGGCTATGAAATATAGGCCTTTTATAATCAAGACCCCACGCGCCGACTTCATGACGTCATATGCGCGGCGTGGTTCTAAAGCCAATGGGAGCTCTGCATTTCAACTGCAGTTAGCTATCAGCCAATCAGAACCTTAGATCATGCTGATGCAACGTACATGAGTTTTAGACAAAGAAACGGGATTAAGCCTAGCCCTCTAATGGCAATGAAACAAAAATGGCCAAAATATATATATAAAAAATCCCGAAAAATGTGTCTAGCTGCATGCCTATCTTTAAAAAAAGACAATCTGGTGCCAATCCTGATCTAGCATCTATAATCTTTCTTCTAGAAAAATACTGTCTAATTCCCTACACCCCCATTCTAAACACATAAAGAAGAACCATAAAGCAGATGAGATCAAACTCCCTCGTGATCTCATCTTGAAAAAACGTAAATAATAGAAGGAGAAGAAACTTGGAGAAGGATTACCTGTAATCCCTCCTAAAATAGTGAACAAAATGCAAGGGGAAAAAGACATGGGCCATTTGAAAGACAGAATCTCAGTACTTTCGTCACATCACTCCCCCCTTCGAAGATTGAGCAACGATCTCATTACTGAAATCTCTGTGTTTCACACTGGCCCTTATTCCTGTCTACCAAGCTGTCTGTCCTTACCCCTATTATTCAGTGTTCTTCGACCTTCCTCTTTTGCGTTTCCTCCTTCTTCCTCTCCTAGAATGAGCTCCTATGCTCCGTTGGGAGAGTTGATCTCTCTTCAGACCTGTGCCGTCTAATGGCGGGTCTGAACTTTCCCTTGCTATGACCGTCAAAAGGCTGTCCTGGTCAGCTGATGTGACCGGCGGGCGCTGTGGCGATCTGGCGATGGCGACTTCCTCGCTGCGCGTCAGCGGGTTTGTGACCGCTGGTACAGTGCGAGAACGATGCAACGTCTCGGGTTCCTCTGGTGTAGCGCCTCCGATTTCTTGCTGGGTTTCTATTGAGTCCTCACTGATCTCAATAGCTTCTACCTTTGAAGAAAAGTAGGTAATATCTGCCCCTGGCAGTGGTTCTGGACTCGCTCTTCCCCTACCAACAGGAAGCGGGACAGAGCTCTCCAAAGTAGCTCCTTGCAAATGCGTAAGGTCACTTTTCTCACTCTTTTCTGGCCTGAAAAGTTGGTGAGATGAAACTGTAGACCACGGGAGCTCTCCGTCTAACACCCTGGTTCTACCTTCAACCTTGCCCTCTCCTGTGAGAGTTACTGGCGTCAGTTGGAATGTGTCCTGCAGTGACACTTGACGGTTTAAGATCCCGTTAGATCGCGGAGAATCTGAGATAAAGCTCTCAGTGACTGGTTCCAAGGTTCCTTGAAACAAATTGGAAAATATAGCCAATTTATCAGGCTCCTCGTTACAAGAGTCGTTTCCTGTAAACGAGATACGAGAGTTGTGGGGCCCATCTCCGTCTATAGGCAAACGGATACTCAGATCACTGTCCTCCTCCGTTTGAGTAAAGTGCTGGTCGGATGGGGCTCCAGGGCTGGTTGGAACTATATGCTCGCTCAGACCGCTATCTTGTGCCCTATGAAGATGGCGCTGGTCGTTGACATATGTAATACCTCTCTTGTCAGTATGTCCCTCATTTAAGGAAGCTAATACCATCGGGGGCCTAATTCCCGACAACAAAGAGTGTACTTCCGGAATCAGAGGCGTCGTCACCACTGTTTGGCCGGTTGGCTGAACAGGGCTGGCGGGCGAATTAGCCTCTGCAATTACCATATCACTGTCGTCAGAGGCGTTGCACCTCTCCTTGGCACGACAGCTACGTTTGAGCTCGCTCGGGGCTCCGTGAATTAGGGGTTCTCCTTTTTCACTTATCTGGCCTGCAGTAGGCCCCCTTGCATCAGCAAGGATCGGTGTGGGCGGGTTCCCCAAAACTAAATATGGGTTGCCAAGAATGAAGTCATAGGCTGGCTGAGCCATCACAGCTGCCTTGATCGTGCCAGACACAAACTTACATTTCACTTCAATGTTGGCGACCGGAAAGCACTGTGAGGTCCCTTTCCTTAAAACTCCACCAATATTCACTTTTCTCTGGTCATCTGCCAGGGCTTCACCAGATGTCGGGCGACTATGCTGGGGTAAGTAAGCCCGCTGTCAAATAAACATGTTGTCTCAGTCCCCTTCACTTCTGCTGGCCCGCTGTTGGAAAACAACTTCTCTGACGGGAAGGGTTTCCACTTCTTCCCTTGTTTCACCCTCACAGGCCTTAAACAAGCCACCTGATGAGTGGGTTGTTTGTTTGGGCACCGTGTTGTCCAATGAGAAGTAGTCCGACAGAACCTACAATATCTCTCATTCTCTCCCCGGTTCCTGACGGGTTCATGAGAAGTCGGCCCCTGTGTTCTGTTAGGCGGCTGGAAGCGCATGTTATGACTGGGAGGGGGCTCCTTGCGAGACGGCCCTTGTTGTTGGTGAGCTGAAGAGGAAGGCGAATGCGATGTAGATGCTCCTTTGTCCGGGGCTGGCAGGTCAGGGTGTTTTCTTTTCTGAGGAAGGCGAATGCGATGTAGATGCTCCTTTGTCCGGGGCTGGCAGGTCAGGGTGTTTTCTTTTCTGGCCCAGTACTTCGGCCTGTGCCGTCTGGAACCTTTCTGCAAATAGAATTATCTGGTCCAGTTGCTGGGCGCCCTGCTCCGCCACGTACTTCCTTAAGTCTGGAGACATGTTGGCCTTTATCTGTTCGCACAGAACTAATTCTTCCAATCCTTCAAAAGATTTAGCCAAACCCGACAACTCTCTCCAGCGAGTGAGGTAATTCCTCAGCCTCTCTGCGAACTGGGGAAAACTTTCTCCTTTCTCCAGTCGACTTTCCCTAAACATCATTTGGCACTTCCGGGGAGTCCATTGGAATCGCTGTAACAGGGCGTTCCGCAGTGCCTCAAAGTTATTCTGGTCATCCACTAGCATCTTGCTATAGACCGCATACCCATGTCCTCTTAGAGATTGAGATAATTTGAGACACCAAAGACTATCATCCAGCCCGTATGCCTTTGCCATCCTTTCGAATTTTTCCAAAAATACCTCAATTTTCTCATTCCCGTTAGGAAAAGAGTCCATCGGAAAATTCATGGCTGCCATCCGGGGTCCTCCGTTTCCTGAGGTGTCTGTCGCCCCTGCTCCGGGAGAATCTCCGTTAGCCGAACTGCCTTCTGAAGATCGGTACTGCAGTTCCAGTGAACGCAGGGCAAGTTCATGCTGTCTCTCTGCTGCCTTCTCTGCTGCTTCCCTTTCTGCTTTTCTCTCCTCTGCCGCCGCAGCCCTTTCCTGCGCCTCCCTCTCTGCCTTTTTCTCCTCTGCCTGTCGGGCCTTCTCTTCTTTCTCCGCTTCCAATTTACGCAGGTCCATCTCTGCTTCCCTTTTCTCTCTCTCCGTCTGCCGGTCCTGTTCCCTCATAATGTAAGCCCTAGTCTCGGCCTCATTCATTCCCATGCTTTTAGCTGCATCCTTCCATGCAGTAAGTAGCTTGACCAATTCAGCCATCTTACCTGACAAATCAGCAGTAACTCACCACAAGGGGAAATGACAAAAAAAAGGAACCAGAAAAATTTACTGTTACCTACTAGGAATATGCTGTCGCAAAAACCCGCACTCAGACTAGCACCAGGTCTGACTAATAACTACCTGAAAAAAATTATAGTTATCCAGCTACCCAAAACCCGAATTACTTTCCTGTTAAGAAAAAAATTCGATTAGCCATCAATTACTTCTAAGTCATGAACAACCTTACTACAACTAACATTTAAACTGACTACAACCTGTGGAAAAAACTTATAGCTGGATCAGTCTTAATATAGCTCAAGTCTAGGGGATTTTTAAGAAACCTATTTCCAGAACTTTCTTCAGAGACAATTTATGAATCTCGAATTGATCCCAACGAAGATGATCCCAAGGACGACGCCACCCACTTTGTCACGAAATGGATTTAAGACTAGAGACTGTCTACATATAGTGACAAGCCAATAGTAAGAAGAAAGACTGAAATGATAGATTCAGATAGAAATATAGTGCAAAATGTGAAAGTTGAGACCATTGGCTCCGAGGTTGAGAACCGAGGTTGATTCTTTCCTCGCCACTTCGGACGTTTAAATTGCTATGGCCTCGAACCACCTCTAACTACCCTAAGGGGATAAGGTTCAATTAAGATTCACAAACACCAAGATACAGACAACATATAGCTACTGTACTAAATGAAATGACTGATGCCAGCTACAATTTATACAAGTTTATTTTACACCTATAAACAAACTCATATACATGTCAAATACATAAAGTGCAAGGATGCACACCTGAAACAAAATCAAGCACAGTTAAAAATGCATCAACCCCAACCCTTCTCCCACAATTGCAACCTGTATGGAGAAAGAAGGTAAGGTTAACTGAAATGAACTATGCTGCACTTGATGTCGCCTACACTCCAAACTAGTTGTTCTAAATTCTAACTCTAACTCTAAGTCCCCTGATAGCTGGAACGACTACGAAGTGTCTACACAATCTCTGCACAGACTTCGGTTCTACACAGCCTATCCTGGAATCTCCTGAACACAACTAACTGCACCTCTAAACTTCAGCAGCAGTCCGCTGCTATGATTCACCAAAACTAACAGTTCTGCCTATCGGTGCTAACTTCAGTAGAGAGAATGTTTACCCTCTCTCTCTCCACTAACTCTGGACTTGATGACTAAGGTTTAACAAAACCCCACTGGCTTCTGGACTGGAACTGTAGTTGGCTTCTCCTAACACCTCTGAGGTTACCTGCCCGATTACCTATGACTGGGCGATGGGGCTATCGGCTTTATTATGGCCGTGAAGAAGCGAACATAAAATTACCACAACGCTGGCAGCATGCCAAATCTGCGTGTGTAACCGAATGAGCGTCAGAGCTCAGGATTTATCCACAAAAATCCTATTCGCTGGAAAATGTCTTCCCCTGGCTGGGAAAACGTATTTTCTTCCTCTCCTTCCACCACTGGCAATTAACGCGAGACTTTGGGTGTCTGCGAATGCCACCACTGTGCCGTGGGAGAAATTTTGTAGTATCAAAATTCTGCTCTTCCCTACAAAAAGCCGGAACCTGCTGTTTAGACAAAACAAAACAACAGCTAAACAAAACGTAATAAATCTATTTCTAATAACACCACCTCCCTGACTCTTCAACACGTTATGCACCTCCATACAAAAATCATGCCACCATCGTCCGCTCCTCTCCTGTTCCCTTCTCTACCTGAGCCCACAAGGTAAACATTGGCTAACCCAGATCGCCTGTTCTGCCTGACTAACTCCGAGCAACAACAATATTTTCACTGGCCCGTCTGGGCAGTCGTACTGTGGCCTACTTCTTACGCTGACACTACATGCAGCAAATTATTAACACAAAATTACTCTATCTCTAGGAATTCCTAAACTTCCCGTCAATAATAGTAATCACATTCAAAATGAAATAAAGTATTATTCCCTTAGCAGAAATAAATTTCATCTCCATCTTCTGAATACACAGAATAACAATGCACAATCAATAACATATAACCCTGTTTACGCTAGCATCTACATGCCGTCAAAAGTTATACATAATGGTTATCAATTAAATCTCAGTAGTTACAAACACGTGGTTACAATTTTATGACCACGTGCTTCTCTCCCCCCTCGTCCCTCTGAACATCGTATCAATAAATATACCGTAACCAACCCGCCCACGTGCTCCCAATTAATACCTCTATCACTCCCGTGCTTACAGATAGATGGGTAATAATATAATATAAATAACTTGTAGCATTTTACATTCTCAATAAAATCACCAATACACAGACTCCCGCTATTCTGTACATAAACAAAATTCGCATCGCGGGTTTCTCTCCCGACCCACTTTGCAATAAATACAAAGCGCGTCCGTGGCATCTCAACTTATAAACCCAGCTCAATTACCGCTATTCCTTCAATAAGGAAACAAGTGGACCTATTAAGTCTCTCAAGTCTATCACTAAGATAGTATTTGATGGCTCTGAAGTTACGAACTAACATTAAACTTAAACTGCCCAAAGAAACTTAAACGATCGGCCTAGGCCTAGAAAAATTAAATAAAGTCCTCACGCAAAAATTCATGCTTACCAAATCTCGAATGTCCAACTGAACGGCAATCGACAATTTGCTTCTGGCACCCGGCTTTAGCAATTTTTCATTAAAAGAGCAAGAGGCTATGAAATATAGGCCTTTTATAATCAAGACCCCACGCGCCGACGTCATGACGTCATATGCGCGGCGTGGTTCTAAAGCCAATGGGAGCTCTGCATTTCAACTGCAGTTAGCTCTCAGCCAATCAGAACCTTAGATCATGCTGATGCAACGTACATGAGTTTTAGACAAAGAAACGGGATTAAGCCTAGCCCTCTAGTGGCAATGAAACAAAAATGGCCAAAATATATATATAAAAAATCCCGAAAAATGTGTCTAGCTGCATGCCTATCTTTAAAAAAAGACAATCTGGTGCCAATCCTGATCTAGCATCTATAATCTTTCCTCTAGAAAAATACTGTCTAATTCCCTACACCCCCATTCTAAACACATAAAGAAGAACCATAAAGCAGATGAGATCAAACTCCCTCGTGATCTCATCTTGAAAAAACGTAAATAATAGAAGGAGAAGAAACATGGAGAAGGATTACCTGTAATCCCTCCTAAAATAGTGAACAAAATGCAAGGGGAAAAAGACATGGGCCATTTGAAAGACAGAATCTCAGTACTTTCGTCACATCTATAAGGACCGCAAAGGACAATTATTATGATGGTAGGACAAGCCTGGGGTTATGTTTATGTTTAAGATAATGTTATTTTAAGTTCCACTGTTTACCTAATAAACATACTCAGTTGGTAAGGCCATGCCTAAATGTTAGAATCACATTTGTTTTTATGTTGCATTCTGGTAGTAGTTTTTTTTTTTTGTCCCCTATGATAACTGTTACGACTGTTTTAAGATTTTCCGAGTCCTTTTCTGTTAAGATCTTTTACTCTTTGTTTCCATAGAAGCAAAACTGACAAAACAAAATTTGAGTAACATAAGGTATTTAATGTTTCCTAGAGAACCTTTTAGCCATAGCTTAAAATTAATTTTTGTTCCTTAAATCGGGGAGGGGGGAAGAGAGAGAGAGATAGAGAGAGAGAGAGAGAGAGAGAGAGAGAGAGAGAGAGAGAGAGAGAGAGAGAGAGAGAGCGAGAAAGAGCTTTGGAAAGGTAATGGGGCGTGTTATGTACTCACTTATGATCGACTTTGTTTTCCTACCTGAACACTGTTGCTGGAAAAACTGAATGAACATTTAGGTCAAATGACTTTAGTTGAGTAATTCTCAATTGGTAACACGTGAACTATGTGATGACACTTCACTATTCTTGATCAGCAGACGAGGGATTATGTGACTGTCGTGAGTGCCAATATTTCCATCTCCAGCGGCAGTTTCTGCTATTTGACCAGCCTTCAACTTCGGTAAGCATTAATAAAGGGACGTAACTGAAGAAAAACTATACAATGATTCATAATATTAATTATTGTTCTTGCTCTGTGTCACCCATGGGGCTTGTCTTTTTCTTTCTCTCTCTCTCTCTCTCTCTCTCTCTCTCTCTCTCTCTCTCTCTCTCTCTCTCTCTCTCTCTCTCTCTCTCTCTCTCTCTCTCTGTTTCACCGTCAACCTGTGAAGTTATTCTACCATTAGTCAAACATAATATGTACCACAGATGCTGGCCAAGAGGCGGCTCTTCCACAGCCGTTACAGAACAACAGCACTCTCCTTTTGAATAATGTTACAAATTTCCTATGCTCCCTGCGGAGCGAAAATAAGAGGGAAAATAAAACAGTAAGGATAAATTGTTACGAAACTGCTAAACATCTGTTGAGATATTCCAAGTGTGTTCATATTTTCCAACGATTACTGTTTGTTGTTTCCGGTAAGTTATTTTTGTTTATTAAAAAAATATATATATTATCCCATAAGTCAAATAGAAGCGTGGTTCCCAAAGAGGATTCAAAGAAAGAATAGGTCATTGATACATCCCCGGCAATAAAGAGGCTGACAGATTGACAGAGGAAAGTGGAAATCTACCTAAGCCTGATACAAGCATAACTTTCGAGGAGGCAAAAAGTTTGATCAGAAGCTGATACAGGAATAAATGGGAAGCAGAACATCCAGACCACTCAAAACATGATGCTTATTACCAGTTCAGCAGAAGTGAACAAGTGGTAATCTCCAGACTCCACACGGGCCACAACAGATTGGGATACAATCTATTCAACAAGCTAAAGATAGGAACTACCAATGAACGTAACTGTGGCTGTGACAAAACGTTTTGTGCATGTACTTTTGAGCCCTTCTTTCTCTCCTGGCGTTCTATCATTTTGGGTGCACTTTTCCTAACTGTCGTTCTCTCCGGCAGAATCACTGCATTTCTTCATTTTCCTCATTCATCGCCCTATTATTCGGCATATTTTATGCCTTTATTTTTGCTATGAACCGCTCCCAGACGTATTTACGTTTCACCAGGTGAACTGTAGTATTATCGAGATTAATTGAACAGGTCAGCGGGTAATACTCTTATCACTTAAGTTGTCTAGCCACCTTTGTTATAGACGGTCACGGGTGATCCAAGGTGGTCCCGACACTCCACAAAACAATACGACCCGACAGGGTATGGAAAGAAAGCCATATTGTTTGTCTAAGCTGCCGGCGATCCGTATCTCACTGTCTGGCGGAGGCACGAAAACACAGGTGATAATGAGATTATAGCTTCCACTGGCCCATCTCGGTATCAATATTACCGATAACCTGCCTGGGGAAACAATATAGGCGGAGAGTATCTAGACAGGAAACAAGTTCACAGATTTGTTTGAGAGTTTGCATAAAGATGCAATCGGAAGTATTACTGCCTTATTAGAAAGAGGTCACGCGCTGGAATTTTAAAAATTTGATATTTTAAAACACGTGGGGAATATTATAATTTAACACCCCGACCCATATAGTTCTAAAGAGCTTACAATTGGCTTAATTTGAGAGCCAGAATAGTCTTCAATTTTCATTGGCAAATTCGTCAGAAGTTCAGTCTGGATTTAAACTGAGAAATGGAAATATAATCTAGCGAAATTGGTGTCACAAATCAGACCGCATCGCAACGTCAAATTAGCAACTCCCGGGAGCAGGAGAAACATCGGACTAAGAATTCCAAAATTATAAATGACAGATCGAAGTATTTGGGCAACTTTGAAACTTAAAAGTAAACCCGCATTTTAAAATACAAAACCCGTTTAGCCAGTCAGACGCTCTAACCGTTTATCCAATCGGACGCTTTAACCGTTTAGCCAGTCGGACGCTCTAACCGTTAAGTCAGTCAGACGCTCTAACCATTAAACCAGTCAGACGCTATAACCGTTTAGTCAGTCAGACGCTCTAACCGTTTAGTCAATCAGACGCTCTAATCGTTTAGTCAGTCAGACGCTCTAACCACTTATCCAATCGGACGCTTTAACCGTTTAGCCAATCGGGCGCTTTAACCGTTTAGCCAGTCAGACGCTCTAACCGTTTAGTCAGTCAGACGCTATAACCGTTTAGCCAATCGGGCGCTTTAACCGTTTAGCCAGTCAGACGCTCTAACCGTTTAGTCAGTTGGACGCTTTAACCTTTTAGTCAGTCGGACGCTCTAACCGTTTAGTCTGTCGGACGCTCTAACCGTTTAGTCAGTCAGACGCTCTAACTGTTTAGTCAGTCGGACGCTCTAACCGTTTAGTCCGTAGAACGCTCTAACCGTTTAGCCCTGTGGTAAAGTGGGATGATATAAATATTTATAGGGGACTTAGTGTACTGACTGAGATCAGCTGTGAAGATATCTGTATCTAATAAGTGTGGTGTATTACAGATGACCTTACTTGCTACCACATTTAGACCTCAGTCAGACCTATTCTGGAATATTGTGATGACTACGTTGAATGTCTAGGGTTATGATAATGATGAAGTGTATGTTCACAACAACCAACTGACAGATAAACAATTTAATTTAATCCACAATACTTTACAACACTGTGACACTCACATACATAGAACACTCTATAAGACTATCTTAAATGAGTCAAGTGTTAAAGTTTAAAAATATATGTATTAATTCCTTCAATTATTAGATATCCTGATTCAACTACAAAGTGAACCAGGAATCACAATCAAATGTAATCACAAGTTATATGTACACAATTTATAGATAGAATCTTTGTATTGACATATATTATTATTGCAATTTGTGTGTAAGTTGTGCTGTAGTACTTTGAGGTAATACTGGCTTTTCAAGCTAAAGTGTTGTTTGTCATCATGACTTCAAGTGTTTGTTTCTCGTGGAACTAATAGTGGAAAGGTCACAGTTTCTGTTTATTTGAAACAAATAAATGTCCCTCTAGATTTTAGGTAAAGTCACTTTTAGAGGGGTATACATAAGATTGAGCTGCTCTGGCCACAGAATCTTAACTTCTGTGTGGGCGGCAGGAAACAGTCTCCACTGCTCGCTTGCTTCACCGTGTTCTTGAGAAACCACCCTGGTCGATATATTGACCAAGGAGTCTGCTACTAGCCTCTGGATTCAGCAAAACTCAGACCAGGTGCTGCTTTAATATGTTAGTACCACTGTCCCACAATTCATGGAAATATTAAACAAATACGTTGACTGGCGATGAGTTATGGCACAATTCCGATCTGCCTATGTCCCAGGCTTTCATTAGAAAAATATGAGCTGGATCTCAACGCACTTGCTTCTACACAGTTTAATTTCAAAAAAGTGGCACTGAACAGACGCTCCTAATTGACTATATTAAATGGTCTAGCCAATAAGACCATGTTTACAAAAGTATTTGAAAAAAAGTACCCTTCCTACCGTTTCCCGTAACAACCAAAAATAGTATCTGCAATCGACTAATCATGTTTTTTAAAACTTAACCTCGTATTGGTAGTGTTTTTTGTCCCTGTTTATTTGAAAAAAAGTTAGTGCTTCAGGCCTTACGCGTGGGATTTGCGTTACTATTAATCGCGAGACTGTGGTAGTATTGCATGCGTTCCTCCGTTCAGCCCTCTCTCTCTCTCTCTCTCTCTCTCTCTCTCTCTCTCTCTCTCTCTCTCTCTCTCTAAGTCCGTCTGTCTTTTCATTACGCAGTGTCTATAATGACATTAATGCTAGTATTAATCTAGGTCATTAAGCAGTGTGCGTATCTCAAGGTTTTCTAAGAAATACAGTACACGTTTTATTGTATTTTTTTGAACCGCGTGTAGTCGATGCAGTAGGCTTTACTAGTAAACGTGAAAGCGTTACAATATGCAGACGAAGTAGAAAAAGGGGGATTTTTGTACGCCATTGTGACAGCACCAGTGGCGTATTCTCTATGTGTGCTGTGCGTGCTGCGCACACCTATGCGCCAAGGAAAATAAAATTTTAATTTATTATTCTATAAAATATTTCTCCTCTAAGTTCTGCTTTCGGACCGCACGCATCAGGATATCGGATTTTCCCGCATAGAATCTACGAGTATATCTGGTTTCAGTTTCACAGACGCGTGTTATAGTGCAGTTTTTAATTGGTTGTAGCAATCGCCCGAAGTTTGTCGGGTAATTCCGTCACAATGCGTGCTGGACCGTTCGGATTCGCGTCTAAAGACTGATTTTTGTGAATCGGGGTCAGGGGTCGATACGTCAATACAATGCGAACATGCGTGCGGTGGCCTAGCAGCTCTCGAGTTGTAAAAATCAGCTGTGTCCGTCCAGTGTTTTTTTGTGATTCATTTTTGTTAGTTGCTGGGAATGCAGATTATTACAGTGACAGTGAGTTTCAAGTTGTAAGTTAATTAGTATTTCATAGATAATTGACATATACCCCTAATAAATATCGTTGCTTAATTGAATATGGATGGTTTTTAAATTAAGAGGGGAAGAAGTTAAATAGTAGGCGTACATATTCATTTTAAGTAGCAGCACGCCTTGCTCGCATTACCAGGATACGCCACTGGACAGCACTGGTCTTCTACCATTCTTCTTTCCTTTTATTGAATTAATTCGTTGTGCTTTACATTTACTTTTTAATTTATATATGTGGATTTAGAATGTTTCACGACAAGCCCGTAGAACGCTCTAACCGTTTAGTCATGCCGACGCTCTAACCGTTTAGCCCAGAGGTGGCCAAACTACGGCCTGCGGGCCCGATCCGACCCGCCAACCAGTTTTGACCGGCCCGCCAACCTGTTTTGGCCGGCCTCTTATTGTTGATTGAAAATTACTGTATACTTCGACCACCGTGCTAAAAAAAATATTACACAATAGCACGCACAGGCACCAGAAACAAAACCAAAAAGACCCAAAATGTACGATTAACATCTCCCCACCTCCCACAACACCACAAACTCTCTCTCTCTCTCTCTCTCTCTCTCTCTCTCTCTCTCTCTCTCTCTATCATACCAATTGAGCTCTACTAGATAGTGCCGACAAAACGGAAATGATAACGTCAAATCTCTGATCGTGCACGTGGACAGGCGAAGACAGTGTCGTTACCTACTTTGATAATGAGAAACTGAAAGCAATGACAGATCTTTTCTGCGGTCGGAAGTCTCTGAGATCCAATGATGTTGCTTTGTCTTTAGCATCGGTATGGGAAAGTGATCGTGGGAGTGGGGGTGGATGGTAGGTAAATTTCTATAGGAAGGAGTTGAGGTGCACAGTTGGTCTTGTGAAGTGTGTTAAGTATAAATCAGCCAGTGACACTTCTGGGCTTGTAGCTGTTTTGCACGTTTTCATGTATAAGAGTTTGCATTTGTAAAAATGTTTTCTAAGTATAGAAAAGTGGACAGTGAAAATCGCGCATTTAAACCAGATTGGGAGTGTTGCGGTCAGTTTGCTGAGTCTATAGTATGTAAAATGTACCTGGTTTATTTTGAAGACTTTATCTATTAAATTCTTGGTCTAAGGGGATTAATTCATGTTTTCTGGGATTGTAGTTAACAGGGGTGGTTGTCCCACTTTGTTAACCCAGCGTCTAATTTTAGAACCGATGTCAGCTTTTCCTGACAGGTTCACCCATCTGTGGTGAGTTGGGACTTAAATATAGTATAAAGTACTTAGTGTACTGACTGAGATCAGCTGTGAAGGTACCTGAAGTTAATAGGTTTGGTGTGTAATTCAGATGACCTTACTTGCTGCCACATTTATATCTCAATCAGACTAATTCTTAATCAATATGAATGTTGGCTTCGTTAAGTGTCTAGGGTAATGCAAAAGTGAGTGTGTGGAATAACCTCAATACAAAACATATACCAACAAATATTAACTTCTAAGATAAAATCAACTAACTCCAGCGGTTAAGTTTTATAATGAAAAATTTTCTGTTAAACTTTATTGGTCCTGAGCCTAAATGTTCTTTTGGCCAGGACTTTAGTCATTGATAATCAGTTTGATGGAATCATATATATTTACAAATATGTATATGCAATTATTTACAAGCAATAGACCATGTGTCCATAATGCATGAAATCAATCTTCAACTGGGTATTTTTTTCTCTATCTAATTACTTGTTCCTTGAAGCTGGTAAGGGATATACATCATCCCAATTGTTCTCTTTATCACTCTTATGGACTCTGTTGTACTGTTTTTAGTTTTGGAGGAAAAGTTTATTCACTTGAGGAGATTGTCCTAGAAAATATGCAGTAATGATAAGTTGCCCCAGGCCAGATATATCACTTATCTGTGCCTGGGATTCATAATGATTGCAGTCTATTTGGCCACACGCTTCAGGCCCTCTGGTCTACAATCTCTCTCTTAACAGCTGTTGTCAGAGATGACTTGATCTAGTGCTGAATATTTCTGACAGCATCAGCCAAGTACCAGCAGGAAACCCCTGTCAAAGCAAGTATGATCCTGTCTTAATATCAAACTAATTCCTCCAATTTTACCTGTAAACATGCATGTAATAAAAAGAACATGGTCAGCTCTTTCTGACAACCAAGCTTCTCCACTTTCATGTGATGGAACCAATAGTACCAGTTTTCTTTTTCATTTTTCCCTTATGGAGACAACACCTCTGTCATTCCAGCCATACTTCACCATGCAATAAGATATGTGTAATGTTTCAGCATGATCATCATATATATATTGATAGTTCTCACTTTCTCAAATGGTCCATGGTATAATATATCAACAACTAGGCCATGCCCAAGCCTGCCATGGAACCATTTAGTTACAACCTTTTGTCATGGCCTTTTCTTATACACAACCAATTTTTCAAATTAAAAAAATCAATAAAATCAATCTTACCACATAGAAAGGAAATAACACAGGTTACGACGAATAAGGCACTAGAGAATGGCACATATCTAGATTTGCCCACTGTTTCAGACTGCTTTCGGTCGATATAATTTATAAACCACAGCACAAGTCTGACATCGCTCCTGCTCTTATGAAAATCTTTTGAAACTGGCAACGAGCAGCGTACTATTTCGTTCAGTTCAAATGCTTCGACCAATCGCTCAAAGCCTAACTATATTTTGAATGAATTTAAAAAAAAAATTATCCCATTTACTACGCGTTACTATCAACAACTAGATTCGTATATATAGTTTAGCCAATCACACCTCGGCTTGCTTTAAATTCTAGCCAATCTTTTACTCCGTACTATTTCAGCTTTTGTTCCTCTACGTGTTTTCAAAAACATCATGCCATTTTATCTAACAGATATGACCAGACCATGCCAGTTTCCATATGTTTTATACCAATATTTTAGTATCTAATGGACCATTTTGATAATTTATTATATATTCCAAGTCCACTAGTCTTAAGGTACCCAATTATATGATTATCATGAGAACAAATGGCCCATTTAAAATTCCTGTCTTTTATCGATCTCAGTTGTTTATTTTTAACTTCCACTGTCCGCATCCTTTTTAACTGTTCTGTCAGGATTTCAGACGTAAACCAGTATTGTGTCATGTTTCCTAATAAGCGTTTTTCAGGTTTTTAAACCTAACTCTCGTAGTTGTAGTGTTTTTATCACGGTCCATTTGAAAAAAAGTTAGTGCTTCTGGCCTTTC
The DNA here is from genome assembly GCA_024509875.1 of Oreohelix idahoensis. Taxonomy (NCBI): domain Eukaryota; kingdom Metazoa; phylum Mollusca; class Gastropoda; order Stylommatophora; family Oreohelicidae; genus Oreohelix; species Oreohelix idahoensis. The sequence continues at coordinate 98,409 of JAMPIV010021618.1, forward strand.
GCGCGGGGAGGGTGGTATTAATTGTATATCGCGAGACGCGTGTTAGCGCCGCATGCGTTCCCGCTTTCAGCCCTCCCTCTCTCTATCCCAAGTCCATCCGTCCTTTCGTTTATGTTAACGTAGTGTAATTAATGTTAGTATTAATTTAGGTCATTAATCAGCTTGCGTATCTCAAGGTTTTCTTAGAAATGCAGTACACGTTTTATTGTAGAAAGCGTGTAGTGATGCAGTAGGCTTTACTATCAACGCGAAACGTTACAATTTGCAGACGAAGTAGAAAACAAGGGGGATTTTTGTACGCCATTGTGACAGCACTGTCCTTTTACCGTTTCTCTTTCCTTTTATTGAATTTATGTGTTAGGCTTTACATTTACCTTTTAATTTATATATGTGGATTTAGAATGTTTCACGACAAATTCTCCCCTCTTAAAACAGACGTTATATGTCAGTCTATAATTCTATATACACATAGTGAAATTTATTATTATTTTTGGGGCTTACGGTGATTCTCATCACACGGATGGCGGCTTAAAAAATCAGCTCCCAGATTTGTTTTTCCAGATATATACTCTATGCTAAACTCAAATGGCTGCATCAGTAATGACCATCGGAGTAACCTAGAATTTTCATGTCTAGCCTGCGCTAGAAACGACAAGGGTTTGTGATCCGTTTGCAACTTAAATGCCTTCCCATACAGATAAATATTGAATTTCTTTATCGCCCATATTACTGCAAGACATTCTTTTTCGCTAGTTGAGTAATTGGTTTCAGCTTTATTCAACTTTCTGCTAGCATATGCCACTGGGCTTAATTCCCCATCCAATGCATCTGATTTCTGTAGCAGTGTCGCACCTAGCCCGATATTACTGGCATCCGTTCTTACAATGAATTCTTGACTTAAGTCAGGTAATTTCAAAATAGGTTTGCTTTTGAGCTTTTCCTTCAATTCCTGGTAAGCCAATTCACATTGTGGTGTCCATGTAATTCGATCTGGATTTCCTTTACGTGTCAAATCAGTTAACGGTGCACATATGGAATTAAAGTTTTTGATATACTTTTGGTAGAAACCACATAATGAGACAAAGGATCTCACGTCTTTCTTGGTTTGTGGTCTCGGGGCTTTCTTTAGTTTCTCTAAATTCTTGGGGTCAGGGGTCATGTTTCCCTGATGGACTGTGTGTCCCAAGAATTCTAATTCTTTACATCCAACGCAACATTTGGTTGGTCGGGCTGTTAAATTCGCTTCTCTAAGTCGATTAAACAGCATATTCAGAGAGTCAATGTGTTCCTCAAATGTTTCTGTTGCTATAAGGATATCATCCATGAAATTTGTGATGCATGGATTATTCAGAGGGTCCAATAATTTTCTCATCATTCTAGAGAAGACACTAGGGGCATTCTTCAATCCAAATGGCAATCTGTTAAACTCATAGTGTCCCTCTGAGGTACTAAAAGCTAGGTATGGTCTAACCTCAGGCTTTATTGGAATCTGATAGTATCCTTTACTCAGATCCACTTTTGAGAAATATTTAGCTTTATTTAGCCTGGCAAACAACTGATTTGTATCCGGCAATGGATCCACCTGACCTTCTGTGATAGCATTCAGTCTCCTGTAATCTATACAGAGTCTATGTTCTCCAGAGGGTTTCCTTAAGAGCACAACACTGGAACTATACGAAGATTCACTGTGTGAAATAATTCCTTCCTTCAACAAATAGTCTATCTCTTCCTTCAAAGCTTTCTCCTTAGCAAAAGGAATCGAATAGGGTTTCATACAGACAGGTGTGGGGTCTATCAGTTTCATATCATATTCCAATAAGTTTGTATGCCCCGGTCGGTCTGTTAACACCTCTGTACGATTATCTAGAACCTGTTGCACTCTCTCCTTCTGATTTTTCGTTAAATGTGTACTGATTTTCACCTGTGCTGCTGTCTCACAGGGATGTAATGGATATTCAAATGATGAAAGTGGTTCCTTTTTCATCTCCATAGCAATGGATAAGGTCAACAAGTGTGTCTCTTCCTGATTTTCTCTTTCCAGATATTTCTTCAGGAGATTCACATGATAGATTTTTTCTTTCCCCTTCTTATCTATCTTATAATTTGTTCTAGACACCTTCTCTAGAACTGTATATGGACCTTGCCATCCAATTTGTAACTTATTCTGACTACCGGGGAGAAGAAGCAGTACCTTCTCTCCCACAGCCAAATCTCTGTCTTTAGCCTTCCTGTTGAAATAGGCAGCATGTTTCTTCCTGGCTTGTCTCAAATTTTCATTGGCAAGTTTCCAGCCAGTTTTTAAACGAGTGGTCAGCTCATTCACATATTGGTATGAGGATGTAATATTTTCCTCTGCCTTTTCATCAGTCCACGTTCTTAACAGCGTTACATATGGATCTTTAATTTTGTGGACCTATTTGTCCATGCACCGGTATGGTCTCTTCCACTCGAAGCGCTATAGTGATGATTTTTCTTCCCAGAATTATCATTCACAAAACGACCGCTACCAATTCTTTTCTTGGGGCTTTCTCCCCACTTAGAATTCTTGATGAGAGATTTCCTCTCTACATCTTCTTCCTCCAGTTTACATAAGTCCGATTGAGGGATTTTCGGCCTATGCTGGGGTAAGACATCTTTTTGCACTCTCTGCATAGTGGCCATTGTAAAACAGTTAAGTGAAGCTTGTCCGTGAAAAGGGGCTTCCCATTCCATTTGGTCCACTTTATCAAATTTATTTTTCTTCTTATTTTCAGGCCTACGTTTGCCCCATGGCGTGTCCAGGTCCTGATCAATGTTCCCAGTTGTGGGTGTTCCCTCATGTGCTATGCTACACCTTTCTACAAAATTCTCAATGTCCCACCTTGCCTTGGGCCAATAATAATTGTGAGCCACCTTTTGGATGATGGTACCTATTTTCTCATGGTCCCCATCTTTTTTCACATGTAGGCTCCTTATTAAGTCTGCCCTATATCTCTTTGGAAGAACCAACTGTCCGTGACCATTGGATCTAATTCCGGCCTTCCTGTAAATCAACTTGTTTTTCATGTAAAAATCTCCCTTGCCTGGAGTGGTATGATAAGTTGACAATTTCCTGAAACAAGGCTTGAGGGTCTTATCCCCAGCCTGTGCCTTCCTCATCTCTTCTGGAGTGGTATCTATCAGAATATCCTCCTCCTTTCTTGAGGTCGACCTGACCTGAAGGGTGGCCATAACTATAGGGTTCCTTCTGCAACGGTCAGTGTCATGATTGTTCATCTTACAATTTTTACACCACCTCCTTCCTTGATTGAAAGATTTTCTTTCATCATATTTCCTTTCATCGAATTGTGGGGTTTTATTTTTATTGTCATACCGTGGCCTATCAAACTGGTGCTTACCTTTGTTTTGATCTCTAGGATCAAATTTATTAAAGTTCTGTGGTGCCTTAAAATTATCTACCTGTTTCCTTTTGTTACCTGATACCTCTGCCTGAGCTGCTTGATACCTTTCAGCAACATTTAGTAACTCACCCAGCCTCTCTGCACCTTGTTCCATGAGAAACTTTCTCAGGTCTGGAGCCATGGACTCTCTTAGTTGTTCTATAAGGACCATTTCCTTAAGATCTTGGGTTTTCCCCAGAGAAGTCCATTTCTCCAAGTATGTCTCTAACCGTGCAGAGAACTGGTGATAGGTTTCACCTGACAGTAGTTTAGCATTCCTAAATTTTTTTCTATAAAATTCACCATTATTTTCATATCTTAACAAAAGAGCCTGCTTTAGCATGTCATAATTTTCTTGATCACTTCTGCTCATTTTGGCAAAAACTTCATAAGCTGCCCCACGAAGTCCTTGAGATAACTTTAAGCTCCACCTTTCTCTCTCTAACCCATACGTGGTAGCTAATAGTTCATACCTATTTAGATAGCTCTCAATATCATCGTCTTTCTCAACAAAATGATCTAAATGAAAATTCATAGCTGAGGTTGAGGCTCCCTGACTAGCAGTGGCATCAGAGGTAAAGGGACTGGCACCATTTTCAGGAGCATGGCCTTGAAACTCAAACTCCCTTAGTCATAACTCATGTTCCCTTTGTAATCTCTTCTCCTCCTTTTCTGCTTCCTTCTCTGCAGTCCATCTTCTTTCCTCTCTTTCTGCCTCCAATTTCTTAGCCTCAGCCTCAATCTGCAGTCTCTTAGTCTCAGCCTCAGCCTCAAATTGTAACCTTTTAATTTCCTTTTCAGCCTCTAACTTTCTTTCGGCCTCTTTTTCTAATCTTCTTTCTTCCCGTTCAATATATTTGTCACATTCCGTAGTGACATAGGAAATCATAACTTGCCCGTCCATTCCTAACTCTTTAGCAGTCTGTACAGCGGCAGATCTAAATTTGGCCAAGTCAGCCATTCTAACTCAAGTAGATCTACTAAGGTTCTAAGACAATTCTACTTTAATTAAAGTAATTATTAACTAATTATTACTGGTGGAACAACCTATCACTGCAAAATCTCCTCTTACTTATTGATACTCTCTTAGTGATGTTCCTAACCTCAATTAAGACCAGTAATACAATCTTGAATTTATATCCTACTGCTAATTTTTATTCCTGGAGTTAGTTAATATATGCTGTATGAGATTCCTATATATATCAACTACAAATTCCGGACAAGCCTACCAATTAATGTGGTGAGTTGGGACTTAAATATAGTATAAAGTACTTAGTGTACTGACTGAGATCAGCTGTGAAGGTATCTGAAGTTAATAGGTTTGGTGTGTAATTCAGATGACCTTACTTGCTGCCACATTTATATCTCAATCAGACTAATTCTTAATCAATATGAATGTTGGCTTCGTTAAGTGTCTAGGGTAATGCAAAAGTGAGTGTGTGGAATAACCACAATACAAAACATATACCAACAAATATTAACTTCTAAGATAAAATCAACTAACTCCAGCGGTTAAGTTTTATAATGAAAAATTTTCTGTTAAACTTTATTGGTCCTGAGCCTAAATGTTCTTTTGGCCAGGACTTTAGTCATTGATAATCAGTTTGATGGAATCATATATATTTACAAATATGTATATGCAATTATTTACAAGCAATAGACCATGTGTCCATAATGCATGAAATCAATCTTCAACTGGGTATTTTTTTTCTCTATCTAATTACTTGTTCCTTGAAGCTGGTAAGGGATATACATCATCCCAATTGTTCTCTTTATCACTCTTATGGACTCTGTTGTACTGTTTTTAGTTTTGGAGGAAAAGTTTATTCACTTGAGGAGATTGTCCTAGAAAATATGCAGTAATGATAAGTTGCCCCAGGCCAGATATATCACTTATCTGTGCCTGGGATTCATAATGATTGCAGTCTATTTGGCCACACGCTTCAGGCCCTCTGGTCTACAATCTCTCTCTTAACAGCTGTTGTCAGAGATGACTTGATCTAGTGCTGAATATTTCTGACAGCATCAGCCAAGTACCAGCAGGAAACCCCTGTCAAAGCAAGTATGATCCTGTCTTAATATCAAACTAATTCCTCCAATTTTACCTGTAAACATGCATGTAATAAAAAGAACATGGTCAGCTCTTTCTGACAACCAAGCTTCTCCACTTTCATGTGATGGAACCAATAGTACCAGTTTTCTTTTTCATTTTTCCCTTATGGAGACAACACCTCTGTCATTCCAGCCATACTTCACCATGCAATAAGATAGGTGTAATGTTTCAGCATGATCATCATATATATATTGATAGTTCTCACTTTCTCAAATGGTCCATGGTATAATATATCAACAACTAGGCCATGCCCAAGCCTGCCATGGAACCATTTAGTTACAACCTTTTGTCATGGCCTTTTCTTATACACAACCAATTTTTCAAATTAAAAAAATCAATAAAATCAATCTTACCACATAGAAAGGAAATAACACAGGTTACGACGAATAAGGCACTAGAGAATGGCACATATCTAGATTTGCCCACTGTTTCAGACTGCTTTCGGTCGATATAATTTATAAACCACAGCACAAGTCTGACATCGCTCCTGCTCTTATGAAAATCTTTTGAAACTGGCAACGAGCAGCGTACTATTTCGTTCAATTCAAATGCTTCGACCAATCGCTCAAAGCCTAACTATATTTTGAATGAATTTAAAAAAAAAATTATCCCATTTACTACGCGTTACTATCAACAACTAGATTCGTATATATAGTTTAGCCAATCACACCTCGGCCTGCTTTAAATTCTAGCCAATCTTTTACTCCGTACTATTTCAGCTTTCGTTCCTCTACGTGTTTTCAAAAACATCATGCCATTTTATCTAACAGATATGACCAGACCATGCCAGTTTCCATATGTTTTATACCAATATTTTAGTATCTAATGGACCATTTTGATAATTTATTATATATTCCAAGTCCACTAGTCTTAAGGTACCCAATTATATGATTATCATGAGAACAAATGGCCCATTTAAAATTCCTGTCTTTTATCGATCTCAGTTGTTTATTTTTAACTTCCACTGTCCGCATCCTTTTTAACTGTTCTGTCAGGATTTCAGACGTAAACCAGTATTGTGTCATGTTTCCTAATAAGCGTTTTTCAGGTTTTTAAACCTAACTCTCGTAGTTGTAGTGTTTTTATCACGGTCCATTTGAAAAAAAGTTAGTGCTTCTGGCCTTTCGCGCGGGGAGGGTGGTATTAATTGTATATCGCGAGACGCGTGTTAGCGCCGCATGCGTTCCCGCTTTCAGCCCTCCCTCTCTCTATCCCAAGTCCATCCGTCCTTTCGTTTATGTTAACGTAGTGTAATTAATGTTAGTATTAATTTAGGTCATTAATCAGCTTGCGTATCTCAAGGTTTTCTTAGAAATGCAGTACACGTTTTATTGTAGAAAGCGTGTAGTGATGCAGTAGGCTTTACTATCAACGTGAAACGTTACAATTTGCAGACGAAGTAGAAAAAGGGGGATTTTTGTACGCCATTGTGACAGCACTGTCCTTTTACCATTTCTCTTTCCTTTTATTGAATTTATGTGTTAGGCTTTACATTTACCTGTTAATTTATATATGTGGATTTAGAATGTTTCACGACACCATCTGAGTTTTTGTTCAAGGATCTAGCGTCTCGAAGCATGCGCAAAGAATCTGGCGCAATTTAAGACATCCTGTGTTAGAAGAGTCGAGCTGTAGTCTTTGAACGGGTCAAGACGGTTTTTTAGGAAGTCCTCTTTGTGTTCGACCAAAGTGGTCAAAGTTTGTTCCCCTATATTATATTCTGAAGCGCCTAGGAGGCGAGTGAGTTTTGTGTTGATTATTCTATAGGAACTTTAAGGTAATTTACCCTTATAACAGTTTCCTTTTTTAGAGAATCGTGTATGACATTTTTGTAGCCAGCTCAGTGTCTTTTCCCCTGGGCGGGAAAGAGTCCATTTAAACTTGCCAGAATAAGAGCTCATGAAGTAGCTATCGTCATTTGCATCGGGCCTGTGTATGCCTAAAGTACTTTATATTTGTTGTATTCCGCTATCTGCGGTGATGCCATTTAACGGGTTTGATTCACCCTGTTTGTTGAAATACCACGGAGGCCATCATATCTATAAGCCCGCCATATTGCGCGGCCTGCTTTAGACCCATATATTTATATCTGACTTACTGATGTCAGAAAGGAGTAGTGTGAACTCACATATTTGCTGTATTTTGCTATAGCTGACGAAGGTGGAATTATACGAGATCAGCTTTATTATATACATGCACAGCTTGCTGAATGAACTGTATTCATACATGCTATGTCCTGATTTGTCAATGACTATTTATGTTAATGTCGGCGTACCTGTCGTTGTGATGTAATAAAGTCAATCAAACGTCAGAGGTGTTCCAAGAACTATATTGAATTACTGCATGTAATTACTTCAACCAGTGTGATGTTATTTAGAAGCCTTGTCTTCCACGAACTCTCATACACGCATTCGCATCCATTGAGGTTTACTCACACTTTATATTAACACTACACCTCAACACTTTCAAGTCATCCAAACGAATGCCAGCATTGTTGCGGCCAACCAGGGCCTGTATATAATTATGTCCGCCTGTGTGGCTTAGAATCGTTTCCAGCATTGATACTGGACATTCTACACGTTCAACTCTACATTTGCAGTGGCCAAACTGAGCCTGTCCTATTTGGGTCACGGACACCCGTTACGCTTGGACGGAACGCAGACCATTCCTGACTGTTTACAATTATAGTGGTCAGTACGGGCTTTACAGTTATTGACACTCAACATTTATTGACGACACAGAAATTAACCCTCAACATTATAGTGGTCAGTACGGGCTTTACAGTTATTGACACTCAACATTTATTGACGACACAGAAATTAACCCTCAACAGGGAGTTCGATTATTTGTTAATTCTCAATAAAGATAATAAACCTCAGTGCTTAGTTTGCGCCCAAGTGTTAGCCGTAGTGAAGGAATATAACTTGAAACGTCACTACATCACAAATCATCAGAAAAACAACGACGAGCATAGCAGCGAGTCGAGAAAGCTTGTGATTGAACAACTCAAGAAAAAACTGAATCAGCAAAAGAGTATATTTAGTCATGTAAATAAGATTCAGGAATCATCGCTCATGGCGTCCTATGTGATTAGTTATGAGCTTGCAAAAGCAAAAAAGCCGTTTACTGATGGAGAGTTTGTGAAAAAGTGTGCAGTTCAAATGGCAGAAGCGTTCAATGAAGAAAAAGTAGTAAAAGAATTTCAAAATGTACCTCTTTCAAAACAACCCGTAGCTAGAACAGAAGATATTAGTTTGCATTTGTCCCAGAACTTGAAATCTTTAATTGAAAATTGTCCATACTTTTCACTGGCGATTGATGAAAGTACAGACATCACAGACACTAGCCAGCTTCTTATTTTTGTTAAAGTGATCCAGGAAGACGTTACTGTTTCTGAAGAATTACTGAAAGTTTGCTCCTTGCATGGTACAAGTAAAGGGGATGACATATTTTCTGCAGTTCAAAATGCCATGGAAGAATATGGCGGGTTTGAAAAATTGTCTGCTGTGTGTACCGATGGTTGCAAGGCTATGGTGGGAAAAATACTGGTTTTGTTGGACTTTTGAAGCAAAATAAAATTGACGTGCCTACATTACATTGCATAGTTCACCAAGAGGCCCTTTGTGCAAAATACATAAACCTAAATGACGCTATGGCTACTGTAGTGAAAATAGCGAATTTGATCAGAGGAGGACACAGCTCTCTTACTCACAGGAAGTTCCTTGCATTTTTAGAAGAAGTGGATTCTGTTTACGGTGATCTCCTGCTTCATGCTGAGGTGAGATGGCTTAGTCGAGGAAAATGTTTAATAAGATTTTGTGAACTGAAGGATGAAATATTTGACTTCCTGCGAGACAACTTACCATGTTCAATTGATCTTCAAAATAAACTCAAAGATATTCATTTCATTCAGCACTTGGCATTTCTCACAGATATAACACAACATTTGAATGTACTGAATTTGCAGTTACAAGGAAAAAGGCAAACAATTTTTCAAATGATGGGCTATGTTGATGGCTTCAAAAAGAAACTGAGCCTATTTAGTCTGTCTTTGCAAAAGAATGACCCGTTTCATTTTCCTTGTTGTAAACAGCTGTCTGAGAAAGAGAGTGTTAACCTCAGGAGGTACACAGGTGACATTGAACAGCTGATTTCTGAGTTTGATCGTCGATTTCAAGATTTTGAGATGTTTCGTCCACAAATGGAACTTTTTAACAACCCATTCAAGTGCACAGTGGAGTCTCAGCCAGCAGAACTACAATTACAGTTATGTGAACTCCAATGTGACCCATTCATCAACACAACAGAAGCAACTGGAGCTGATTTGTGGAAATTACTACCAAAGGAACGCTACCCACTTCTGAGAAAATGGGCCCTAAAAGTGTGCTCTATATTTGGTAGCACATATCTTTGTGAGACAACATTTTCTGCCATGAAGCTTATCAAATCCAAGACCAGAAACAGATTAACTGACTCTGTATTATCCCATGTTCTCAGAATTGCTACGTCACAAATGAAAGTAGACTTCAAATCACTGGTGAAAAGTTTTGATAAGCCACACTCTTCACAATGAAATAACACACAAATGTCAGTTTGAAATAAATAATTACATGTCATATTACAAATTACAAAACAAATTAAAACAACAGATTCATTATATTTCTTTTACAGTAATTTCAGTCCGAAGACTGGTATACATGTCTTGGCAGATGTGCAGTACAGTAGTTTGCCGTTGCTTTCTGTACGTGGTTTATTATATATGTAAAACTAAATCTCAGAACGTCATTTTTTAAGGATTTTATAGGTCTGGCCCTCTGGTGTTACCCTTTACCATAATCTGGCCCTCGGCCAACCTTAGCTTGGCCACCACTGGTTTAGCCAGTTGGACGCTCTAACCGTTTAGTCATACATACATACATACACACACACACACACACATTGTCACGGGTTGCCTCCCCTTAGCTCTGCAGTAGTGGTCCAACAGTGACCAAAACTCAAGAGTGCCTGAAGTGGTCTTCAAAGGTGTCTACCTTAGCACAAGATTACTCTTTGCAGAGTTGTAGGTAGAAGGATACTGATGCTTCTACCTCCAGGGAAAATTCACAAGATATTCATAAAAGCGAGAACATTGCTGCGTTTGCTGAGTACATTAACGCTAGGATCTGCCGACAAATTTTGTGAAGGATATGGGTATCTTATAACTCGTTAGCTCGTTCAAGCCCCCAGTTAATTCAGCGAATTTCCTCTTATTATTATTTAGCAGCTCTGATTGAGTGTGCTTAAGAAACTGTCTGAGACATACGGATACAACACATTCAAAATGATTAATTCAACTTTAAATTTAGATAGATATAAATAACAAATTTAATAATCACTTAGGTTTTAATAGTTATTAAATATTGAATATTCTTTAACAAAAATTGGTCATCATCATATGATGTTAATGGGGATTAATATAAGGGGAAGTTTCACTTGGCAGCTTTTATTTCACTACTTAGCTGCCAATGAGGTTTCTGCTCCCGCTGGGATTTTGGTTCTTCGTAGATAAGTGACTGGATTGCTCACGTTCCTGGTCAAGATTAAGAGTTGCAGCACGTTCCAAGTACAATCAGGGAGTAACTGCAAAGCTGGTCCCGCATCTCTAAGACCCGTCTGATGATGGTGTCTAGCGTCGACTTCAGGCCACTTATACCCTCACTTGTTCCAGAAATAGTACTCTCAACTGGTACCACCAAGCCAATCTTTAGGCTCACAGACTGCTGGCTCAGAGAAATTAAGGCACTTGTAGAGGCCTCTTACACTTGATCTGGGGTGTTGTTACTTTAACAATAAGTTCTTACTTTGACTTATGGTTCAGTTCCCTCATATTCCGGTTTTCCGTGTTAAAATGGTAGAGTTTTTCCTAGCTTTTAAGTCCTGAGAATGCTCAAATAAGGTCCGGTTTGATAAATGAAAGCTGATTTTAGTCTTTACTCTGGCAAGGTCTGGTTGTCTTCTTGGCGCGAGTGAATTTTCACAGTGCTTTACTCTGGCTGAAGTGACAGGTTATATCGCCTGTCTTCCCCCGCATTTGTTTGTTACGATGTTAAGCAGGGCTCCAATCGGAATGGGTGTTGTGCCTTCATTTCAAGTGTCTGTCAATCGCTTCAAACATGCATGTTTTGTGGGGTAATTCAAATTATTTTTTCATGGAAATTTCTGCGCGTTACTGCAGAGGTCATGTCTCCCAAATATGGAATGAAAACATCCGATCCTCTCTCGGCAATGTTTACAAATAACTTCTTACATCTGCCCAGACTATTACAACATCTCCGCTCAGGTGTGTCCGACTAATAAGTGCGTGTCTGTAATCTGTCCACAAATGGGTAATTTATCGCCCGGCACGCCTTAGGTAAACCCAACGCTCTTTCGCTGACCAGCCCATCTGGGTTCATGACGAATTATCACTGAGAGGAGTGTAAGATGATTTGAAAGTACACAATATCTGCTTGACAGTAGAGAATAAAAGGGCCGACCGCGGAAATGCAAGTAATTTAGTATGCACAAACATGTAAATAAATACTGCTGTAGAGGAAAAGAGATCGATCCAATTTTCTGTGACACACACATACACACATACACGCGTTCACACATACACATATACATAATCTTTATTCTCCATAAAATACATTAATATGTACAGACATGATATAATAGATACAACATGGCATATAGGAGAATCATTAGAATTTACATGAAGTGTTGAAGACGTCTCAAGTAGTTCTATGTGGGTGTTTTTACATCGAATCTTTGTGTTGCACATACATAACAATTTTTAAGCTTTCTAAAAGACATTGGCATACAATGATATGATATGATATGATATGATATTCTTCTTCTTCTTTCTTTGATCCTTAGCCGCCGACCGTCAAAGCAGTCAGTGGCCATCACGCCTAGTGGTGTCTTGTAGGGCAACAACAAATTGATTCATATGATATAACCTGCCAAAAATGAGTATTATTGAAATTTACAAAATGTGTGTGGAATACCATTCAAGTAGAGCAATATGGGTGTTTTTCATGGGGGTTTTATCAGAATTTTTGTTTGCCATAAAAAGCTTTGACAGCTAGTGGAGTTAGATATTAAATATAGCATCAAATAAAATAGTCTTTTGGTATAGTAGACAGAGCACAACTGAGATTAGACTGTGTGGAAAACATCTCCAGCAATTTACAATCGGTGTTTTTTCCTCGAAGTTTCCATATTCTGTAAAAACCTATAATTGCACTAATGCTGACATATTTACATAAAACTTTGGCTTCAAATTTCCGCAACCCTAGCGACATTAATCCACTCACACACTTTGCATGCACATGACCCAAACTACCAATTATCAGTACGATTATATACGTACGATAGCCTAGTTCGTTCATTTCTGCAGTCAATGGATAGTACTTATCAAATTTATGTTGGTAACTGTCGTAAATTTATTTTGAAAGAAAGAGTCTTAGAAATAGTGGTCTCGTTTAGAGTGGAGAATGATGGTGAAGGCTCAGTAATAATAAGGGTTAGAAAGTAAATAGTTGCTTCACAGAGTGCTGGGGAGAGCAAGGACAGACTCTTTTACGACAATCTGTTTCTCACAATCTACTCCTAAAAAAAACTCTCCTGGCTAAATAATTATTTGCCAGTTTCCAATCACTCAGGCGCTCACACCAATTTGGTGCTTCAAACTCACGGACGCACGTGAATACAACTATGTTAAACAAATACGGGAAATTTGGGCTTGGGTATTTCAACACAGTACTAAATAAGTTTATGCTGTTTATTATCATTAAAATCAGTCACAACAATTATCATGTGTTACAGGAAAAAATATCATAGGTACAGAAAATACAAATAACAAGGTTGGGGGGGGGGGGGGGGGTTTGAAGAAGAGTGCTATCCACTACGCCCTTCCCGCTTGAATTAGACAAAGATAAACCCAGTCCAAAGATAGGTAGTTATCAGGAAATAGATAATGTAACCCAACAGTAAATTCAATTACTCTGAAAAGAGGTGTTACACTACTAGGTATGGGTGGTAGAAAAAATCCTGTTATTTCTCAATTGTTTTTCCCTTTACTAAGCAAATGAAAGGGGGGGGGGGTAGTAAACAGAGTTATAAAATCCCACTTACAGAAACAATACAGAGAATACGGTAAAGTATTGACCAGATAGGCAAATTAAACAAATGGCTGCAAAATAAATCTCATGTCATTCATGCACGCTCGTGAGGGCCCACACTCATATGCTCACACAGACTTACCGATTGTAGAATCTGGCACTCCATAGAAATACAAAACATCAATAAAACACTTGACATAGGTAGTGTCTTTTTCTTCTGTGTCCAGCCCCAGATTATCATGGTTATGTGTTAGTACAATCCCGAAATCGCTGGAAGATGAAGACTAAGTGTTCGTGGTTTTTGTTAGGTTAAAAGGAAGGTTCTACGGGATGGCACAGTCTTAGATATAGGTGGTGACTATGGTATGGTCTCATTGATTTCGCCGCTGGTGGTAAAATTCCTTCAATGCGTGATGATAACAACTGACCGGTAAGGTATGGTTTACTTCGAGAAATATGAACAGTCAGTGTTCGGAAGATTTCTATTTTCTTTCGTTAATAGAGCAGTAAAATAATGCAAATAGCTCTGGCATTGTTCTTTTCCAGTTAATCTTAAATTAATTGATGGCCTGTAAAATGTTCTTTGGGTTAGCTTTCTTTCTTGCAAAAAATTTAGATAGCGGAATCCCAACAGAGGATCGCCACAAAAATCTCATCAACTTCTGGAGGGTTTTAAGAACCGAGTCTGCAGGACTCTAATACAATGTTTTTGCTGGGATGCAAAGGTTGTGATCATCCTATATGAAAGATAGAAAACATGTAATTCATACCGAAAATCGAATAACTTTCTAAAGCGCGATAAATTTACCGTCAAGACTATTATATACACTCGCGTATTTAATTATGTATTTAAGAAAACACTTACGGAGTTTAATGGTTAAAACACACCTCTATATATATAGAACTTAACTCAATTAATTAGTTAAAAATTCCTTCGCGACTTTAAAAGTTAATTTAAGCGTTTTAAGCATCTATTATCTTTGGAAATATTATAATAGATATATCATTAAATTTGCAACTGGAAACTTTTGAGATAAGTTTAATTTAATAGATTTAAATTAACACAAAATCCAGTGAAATAAAAATGAATGAACTAGACCACTGATCACTAGAAATTAATATATTTTATACCGTTTAAGCACAGAATAACTACACTCCAATATAGCCAAAATCCAGAGGGAATTCTAGCAGGATTTAACTATATGCTAGTGAATTTTAAAATGTCTGGCAACGAGTGATAAAATGGCATTCTACATGGTCTGTATATATATATATAAAATGGAATGTGAGATTAGTGGGACATGTTAGAATCTAACACCTTTTAAGATCTCGGGAAAAAATCGAGATTCTAGCCGCCCGCTCCTCGTCCGATTATCCAATTCTGTGGTCGCTTCGTCTTTCCGTTCGTTCCGTCTTTCGAGCGGTTTTCTGGTTGACACGGAGATGCAAAATTCCTGCGAGAGACTAGCTTCGTCTGTTTTGAAATCGTCTTGCCTCAGATCGTGTGCCGCTTTCCTTTGTTTGATTTTGGCAACGCCTTTAAGGTAGGCGTACTGACCAAGGTAAGGAAAATAACTGCTCTTGATTGCTCTAGGGATAGCAGTGGGTGTGGTTTAACCTTCCATTGAGACAATGCGATGTCCAGACTGCCCGGAAGAAAAACTATCTACATATTAATTAGCGAACGTGGTGACTAGTCCACTCTGCTCAGACACATATTAATGAGCCCAGGTGGGGTTCCACGTTTCTGTTGCACATAGCTAATGAGCCCAGGTGGAAGCCTTCCCGTTTGACGAAAAGTTACAACAATATTCGGGGCACTGATGCTACGAGGTGTCTACCATATCATCTAAACAATTCAGGGGTACCGATGTTATGAGAGGGTTCTTACCATCATCTAACAAATTCAGGGACAGATGAGTTGTCCGTCACAGTAACATTTATCTAAATGTGCGTCATATGGTATTGCTGCCTCCACTATAAAAGCTGTACATACATACATACATACATGCATGCATGCATGCATGCATGCGTACACACACACACACACACACACACACACACACACACACACACACACACACACATCAGAATCTTTATTCTCTAGAAAATACATTGATATGTACTGACATGATATAATAAAATACAACATGGCATATAGGAAAATCATTAGAATTTACATAAAGTAAATTTACATAAATTCATACAGCGTTAATGAGGGCTGTTACTACACAGTAACATGCATTCATACATACCTACGTGCATACATAAAAAGTATCCTTTGTTCATCTAATTATGTCTCATTATCACCATATGTCTTATTCAACTTATCCTTTGTCTGTCCATGTATTTATTATCTTTACAAAGTGTCGAGTTCACTTATCTTTTGTCTGCCTATTTAAGTCTCGTCTTCACAAGATCTCTAATTCATCTTATCTTTTGTCCGTCCATGTAATTATTATCTTTACAAGATCTTTACAAGATCTCTAATTCAACTTATCATTTGTCAGCCTATTGAAGTCGCATCTTCACAATATGCCTAATTCAACGTATCCCTTTGTCCGTCCATGTAAGCCTTCATTGATGTTATCACATCGATGTACGTAATCATTTCTCATTAGATAATGTGTCGTACATGATGATTTTTTCAAAGCTTCTAGTCACATTTTACAAGCATGTTTAGATAATTAAACTCTTCTTACCTTGAACAGAAAAAAACAACGGCGCTTCTTCACCTTCCCCCCTCCCGCACCATTTTTTATTCATATTTTTCATTTTCTCATCAATTTAATCCTCGCCAGCTCGCTCGGCCGTTGTATCTCCTCTTTAGTCTGGCTGCAAGAGGACATATAAGCTTAACGGTAGGAATATCTTACAACACTGATAATCCTGGAGTTTACAAGATCCGAAATCTCTGTCAACACTCAACAAAAATACCTGGTCTGGGATACGTGACGGGGCACCAAACTAATTCCATTTCCTATGACTAGGAATCTTTTATCACCTGGCCTCCTTCGCACGTTGTTGGTTTTGTCTAAAACAAAGATAGTAGGTTCCCGACCTTCGTTTGATGATGTTCCTCTGGGAATAATTAATAATACGATTCGGAATCCACGTGTCACTGAAAGAATCTTATGAAGTCGAAAAATAAATAGTCACATGGGGCGGAATCTCTTCACTGCAGGAGTTAGCAAATACAAGCTCTCCGGCATTCCGGTTGAAGGTTTAATCTTTCTAGGACATGGATTATTAGTTGAAGGCCTAGCTGGAGTCTACAGGTGGTAGAAGAGTACTTCAAACACGTTGTTTCTAATGCCTCAACTTAAAAAAATATATGTATTTTGCGTTGAAGATATATAACATGTGTTATATTAGTAATTGATAATGTTTCATTCAAATTAATTATATCTTCAGAAATTTTAATCCCACGGAATGAACAAAGACCTTTAATAATACCCACAAGAAGAAATCTGACTAGAAGATATACAACATTTTTTTAATTTTCTTGTAAAATTGTTATGCCGGCTTGGTAAAGTATGCTAATTTACGCTGATTGTTAGAGTTCACAAGAGCATACTTCATTAATATAGAAATAAGCAAAGAAAGAAACTCGAGAACTGTGAACAGTAAATAATAAATATATATGCGTGCCTGCAACTTACACATTTCTGTTTATTATTAGACTTCATTATTGATTTTAGCGTCTGTGTTATCAAATCATGAAGTCCTATGTTAGTTTGCATATGTGATCATCACCCTGTTCCTTCTACCGTTCCATACTATTCATATTCTGTTTATGTATCTTACTTTGTCTCAATGTCCTTGAATTTCGTCTCATGTCATCTTCTTTTTCTTTAATCTCGGTACTTGTGCGTTAATTCACCGGGTAATAATTATTTTGCAAATTTATTGCCCAAACCGATCACCGTACTCTTTCTTGACTGAAAACGTGACATTTCACATTGTGAGCTCTCCCCCATTTGTAGTGTAGAATTTTTTTTTTTTTCTTAAATTTTTTTTCCCTTAAATTATGTGTTTTGGCGCGGCTTTGGAGCCCGTATTTTTTTTTTAAAAGTTTATAAACCAATAGAACGGAATTGAATCAGTTCTACAAGTTAACGGTACACCGAAAACAAGGGAAATCGCTGCCGTTGCCTTCTCTACCTCAAGATCAGAGTGAGGTACCCATTTACAGCTGGTTTGACTGATGCGTGACACCTATTCCCTTCCTCGCTGCCGTTGCCTTCTCTAACTCAGGATCAGAGTCAGGTACCCATTTAAAGCTGGTTATGGAATGTTAGAGACTTCACCATACTAGGTCCAGCATCGAGAGGTGGGGAGACCAGTTTCCTTCCTCACTGTCTTTTCCTTCCCTAACTCAAAGTTAAGTACCCATTTATAGCTAGGTAGGCCCCATCTCTCTAAAATGACTGCTTCTGTACGCAAACAGTTAAGATCAAAGTAATAAAGAGTCACACTAAGTCACCATGTTATGCTATTTCTCTCACAATTTCGTGACATCAAATGAAAAGGCGCTAAAGATGGCATACATCACAAGATCATTGGTTCAACGCTCGTATTAGAAGATGACCAAAAAATGATGTACATATTTATTGGCGCGGGGCCCTAAAAGAAAGGGGCTCGTAGCATATGCTACTTTTGCTACTACGTTAATCCGGCTCTGATTAGGTAAATATTTGACAAGGATCAGTGTATAGTGAGGGAGGGGACCAACTCCCCACCCAGCCCTCCACACCCAGCGGTGAAAACAAATAAAGGCTTTCTTGCCAGGGTACAGTTTTGTTGGTTTTGGGGGCCCTAAACAGGACCGTGGTCCAGTTTTGTGGGCCCTGTAAAAAAACCGTGGTGGGTAAATTTTTGTGGGTTTTGTGGGCCCTGAATAGGACCGTGGTAGGTGCCGTTTTGTGCGCCCTGAAAAGGACCGTGAGGGGAACAGAGTACCAAAGATCGCTGAAGCTTGGCACATATCAGGACATACACATGTTCGTTCGTAGCTGCATAATTTACAGAGGAGGCCAAAATTCTGCAATGTCAAGCAGTATACTGTGGGTACCTGACTCTGATCCTGAGTTAGAGAAGGCAACGGCAGCGAGGAAGGGAACAGGTGTCACGCATCAGTCAAACCAGCTGTAAATGGGTACCTCACTCTGATCTTGAGGTAGAGAAGGCAACGGCAGCGATTTCCCTTGTTTCCGGTGTACCGTTAACTTGTAGAACTGATTCAATTCCGTTCTATTGGTTTATAAACTTTAAAAAAAAAATACGGGGGGGGGGGGGGGGGTTTGAGGGCGGGTCTGTCGTAAGCGTCTCAACTATGAATGCAAGAGACACGCTTTTTTTTTAACTTGCCTCACAAATCACAATGTGAAATCAACATTTTTCGGTCAAGAAAAAGTACGGTTCTCAGTTTTGGTAATAAATTTCCAGAATTTGATTTAACCGGTGAATAAACGCACAAGTACCCTTTTCTCCCCTTCTCCCACTGTATTTTCAAAATATTCCACATTAATCGTATTATTTGTCTGTAACTAACGTTCTCATTCAAAATTGAACCAACGCATCTGCAATACGTCACAAAACTGCAACTTTTTAGGCCGGATATACGAACTTGTGTGTGTGTTTTTCATTTCAGTCTGCAGATCTAAGAGGTTATATATTTTGAACGGCGTGTCGAGCGAAAAGGGGACGGTGTGGTTTTTGTGTCGTTTTTTTAGAAATATGCTACGGTATTGCCACGCACTTTCGTTCGGTTCGCGACCAAAACTCCAACGCGTGTCAATAGTTACATTTTTTCTCTCTCTCATTTCCCCTTCCTCCCTCTTTCTTCTGTCCATCTTTCTTAGAACGACTACGCTTTGCCTTTTCAAAATTGTTACCGTTAGTGTCTCAAGGACGAGGTATAAAAAGTTAGTACTGACCTGCAGGCGGGGCGATGATGTTTCACACAACTCCACTATTTTATCCCTATATTATTTTATCTCTATAAACAAGAATATTATCTATTTGATCGCTGTAATCTCTGATCTTATGACAGAGTCATTTATATGCGAACCCAGAAATCTGATTTATGCCATCATCTGAAAAAGGTGTGGTATTATCTATATTGGTATAACTGGCAGAAGTTTGGTAGGCAGGTTTTGTGAGCACTTAAATGACATTTATCATGACCTGTGGCTCTTCATTTTAATGGGTCTGACAAATCAAGTATTTCCGACATCCAAATAACGGTCATCCACTTAAGCTTTGATCATGACCAGACTCGCTTTTTCTTGGAGAATCGTCTCATATTTCAAATGGTTTATCTTTCTCCTTGTGGCTTGAATGTCCAACATCATTTTCCATAAATTCTGTTATATGGTGCTTTTCCCCCTTCTTTCCCCACTTTTTCACAATCTGTTATTTTTGCTGCATATATTTCGTTTTGTATTCTATTTACGTATTTGGGTATCTTTGACACGATTTTTACCAAGGCTGTCAGCGTATATCTCCACAGGATATTATCTGACTTTGTTACATCATTTTCTATTTTCATTATTTGTTGAATTTCTTGAGTTAATATTTTTTTGCTTGTTCCGAGTGTTTTTTTTGTTTTGTTTTTTGTTTTTATCTTTCTGCTCCTTCTTCTTTGATCCTTAGCCGCCGGCCGTCAAAGCAGTCAGTGACCATCACACCTGGTGGCGTCTTGTTGGGCAACAACAAATTGATTCCACTTTACTCGGTCGGTTGCTATCCTTCGTACAGTGCCCCAACTCTGGTTCATTCTTTGCATCTCAGCCTCCACAGTCCTCCGCCAAGTTGTTTTTGGTCTTTCGTTTTCCTTCAGGGGTCCATAGCATAGCTGTTCTTGTGATGGCATCGGGGTCTCTTCTGAGGACGTGGCCAATCCAGCTCCAGCGTCTGCCAGCTATGATGGTGTGCGTGTCCTCTTGCTTGCTCCGAGTAAGCCATGCTTTTCTGTATACGTTAATTTGTAAAACTGATTCCATACCATATCATTTTTTAAAATTTATATATTACTTTTCAGAGTAAAGTACTGTTTCCCCCGTTGCTATTTTTATTCTCCCTGTCCCGGTCCATCTGCTCTCACATTCCAAGGATATGTAAAAGTAGTTTCTCATTTCTGTTGTGATTTTCTTCAGTTTTCCTGCCTCGTTCATTGGTCTGACGTTTCAAAATCAAATTCTGGTTTCGTGTTTTTGGATCAGGACGTCCGTTTTCATGGCCCACTGTCACTCCCGGTTAGCTTTATTGCATTTTATACAGGTTCTTCACATTGTATTTGGATACAGCTTCTGCAAACTCTGACACATGGTACATAATAGATATTATAACTTCAATTTTTCTTTTGTTTTGGTGGTAGCTTTAAATGCAGATCTATCTGTGTAGACATGGATGATGTCTTGTGAGTCTATAGTTTCTATATCGATGTTTTTCAGTAGTGGTACTAGAGTGTTCTTGTCTGCTGAGGGGTCAGAGAGTTCAGCTCTAACTGTGGGAGTAGTTGCCTGCCAACAAGGTGGTTCATTATTGATAGTTACCATTGGCTTTCTAACTGCTGGTAGGTGGTGTTTTATGCTAGCTTCTTTTGCATTTTTAAGAAAAGATGTCTTTTGTATTCTGTGTTTTTTGTGCCACTGCTTTGTGTCCATTCTCAGATACCTTTCGTATGTTTCCACAGCTGAACGTTCTCTTCTTAGGGTTAAGAGTTCAACATTGGTGTTGATTTCGCATGCATCTGTCGGCCTTGTCTTCATGTCACATAGACCGTAGAGCGTGATTTTGGACTTTGTCTAGCTTTTGTAGGAGGCTTTTACTTGCAATAGTTTGGAGGGGGAGTGAGTAGTCAATTACTGGGCGCACATATCCAGTATAGAGTTGGCGTAATGAGTGCTGATCTACTCCCCACCCACAGGAGGAAAGGTGCTTGATGAGCCTGTCTTGTGGATGCTTTCTCAGAACTTCTCAATAGACTAGTTAAAAAGAAATCACCAGTCAACTGTGAAGCACCAGATAAGGACGAAATAAAAAAAAGCCGTAAATCTTCTAAGACCTGGATGGCTTTCCAGCAGAAGCAATCAAAGCAGGTGGTAGTATTTCTACAAAGATTTTTTAAACTCAAATACTTCGTAAAGATTGAGAGAGAGAGAGAGAGAGAGAGAGAGAGAGAGAGAGAGAGAGAGAGAGAGAGAGAGAGAGAGAGAGAGAGAGAGAGAGAAGAAGAAGAAGATATATTAACACACTAGAAAGAAGTATATTTGGTTATAAAAGTTACCAAAGTAGTTGGATTTGCAAGTGCACAAAAATCAGAGGAATAATTTTACTATCAGGGCCAGATAAAAATACCAACAGGACTGTCCTTGAGAGATTAAAAGACAGACAACTAGGAGAAGAAAAAAAGTCGGTTTTCTACTACAAGATCACATATCCAGACTACGTCAGTAGTTGAACATACCTCGTAACTTAACCCACGTATTTACACTGTATAAATGTATTCAATATTTTCGATTCATAATCGCTTTCGAAAATGTTCATAACCTAAGAAATAAAACATAAAAAGACATGACATTAATAAACCATCTCAAAGGACAACTGCATAGCGCTGTACGTAAAGAACTGGAGTGTGACAGGATGCCTTCTGCCCACAACTTTTCTTCTTACTGGCTACAGATTGAATTACGAAAACAACGACAGCAACCAAAAGAAATGGACGTTATTGGACTCCAGTAAAACAATTTGATGATCCAGATTTTGCCAACGGTCTTTTCTCTTTTGTCTTATAATCGTAACCAGATGCAAGGCAAAATTAGAACTCTTGAGAGAGATCGCAGGAATTGGCTCTGAAAGTGCACAGAGGAAATTTAAAAATTATGAGGCTAAATGTGACAAATTATTGCCAGATTGCACCTCGCGAAATATCCCTACACGATGTGGACTCACAAATATATTTTGGCAGCAACATAGACAAAGTTGGAGGAACACAGGCAAAGTTGTAGGAACACAGAAAAAGTTGGAGGAACACAGACAAAGTTGGAGGAACACAGACAAAGTTGGAGGAGCACACAGAATCGTTAAAAACAAGCAAGGGGTTTTCAATGCATTAGAAAGTATATGAAAATCAAAAGAAGTCAAAGCCAACATAAGAATAAGAATCTTCTCCACAAATGTCAAGGCATCCTTGTTATATGGCTCCGGAACATTGAGAACCCTGGACCTTCCGTGCGACAACCCCGCCTAGCCATGCAAGCGAATCACACTATCCTCCCTGCCATCTACGCATCACCAAAAATGGTGTTTCAATGACAGGTCATTAGTGCGAACCGCAATACACGGAAGGTCCGGGGTTCAAATCCTGGGTAAGCCACTCATGTCTGTTGTTTTTCTGTTGTCTAGTGTTCTACTTCTTTATTTCCTACGAGTGCCTGATAACATACCTTTATATTTGTTTCATATTAATTTACTGTTTACAGGCCTCGGGTTTCCCTTCCTTATGTGTAATAAATGTTTATACAATACCAAACCTACCCTCTGTCCTGTTCTCACTGTTCTAAGTCTACTATCATTTACTGGACACAATATTAAGGTCCTTGTCTTGTTGGACTGGCCTATACTGCATGATAGGGAAACAACAGAAGTGATTGCGTCATTAATAGGCTAAACTGCCCATGGTGGACTTCCGGTGTCGTGTATTGCGGTTCGCACTAATGACCTGTCATTGAAACATCATTTTTGGTGATGCGTAGACGGCAGGGAGGATAGTGCTATTCGTTTGCATGGCTAGGCGGGGTTGTAGCACGGAAGGTCCAGGGTTCAAATCCTGGGTAAGCCACTCATGTCTGTTGTTTTTCTGTTGTCTAGTGTTCTACTTCTTTATTTCCTACGAGTGCCTGGTAACATACCTTTATATTTGTTTCATATTAATTTACTGTTTACAGGCCTCGGGTTTCCATTCCTTATGTGTAATAAATGTTTATACAATACCAAACCTACCCTCTGTTCTGTTCTCACTGTTCTAAGTCTACTATCATTTACTGGACACAATATTAAGGTCCTTGTCTTGTTGGACTGGCCTATACTGCATAATAGGGAAATAAAAGAAGTGATTGCGTCATTAATAGGCTAAAATGCCCATGGTGGACTTCCGGTGTCGTGTATTGCGGTTCGCACTAATGACCTGTCATTGAAACATCATTTTTGGTGATGCGTAGATGGCAGAGCGGATAGTGCTATTCGCTTGCATGGCTAGGCGGGGTTGTCGCACGGAAGGTCCAGGGTTCAAATCCTGGGTAAGCCACTCATGTCTGTTGTTTTTCTGTTGTCTAGTGTTCTACTTCTTTATTTCCTACGAGTGCCTGATAACATACCTTTATATTTGTTTCATATTAATCCCAATGTGTGTATACGGGATCACATATTCTATAAATATATTTTTGTGCACATCGTCATTTGCGCATTTTTCTTTAGTATGTTACTATTTTCGGAAGAGTACATATAAGGTAAACAATACAACTTATGTCTAACTTTCAACCATAGTTGCATCCTTTAGCGTTACGTACAGACAGAAAAAGCTGGGATATTGTGTATATAGGATGATCGAGTCGAAACATTTCAGAGGCAGACTAACAAAGCTGACGGAAGGCTAAGACGTTCCGTAGTTTTTTTTAAAGATTAAGAGAGCACAGATTCAGAGTTAGGATGTAGAAGCAACATTTTGTAGGTCCACGCTGCATTAGCAGATTATTTGACAGATGACTGAGACGTATTTTTTTTTTTTTTTTAGTTCTAGGAAATACAGTAACTAGTTTATGTAATAGGAGAGAAGATTTTATTACCAGATGTTCAAATTAGAGGGATAGTTGGTATTTTTGTTCTGCAGATGCAGAATAGGGGAAATTATTGAGATAGGGTGTGTCTCAATTATGGTTTCACACTGTAGATGTAGATTTTAGTAAGAGAGAGTATTCGTTGAGTTGTAGAGTTTGGGTGCGCCCTGACGAGTCCAAATTCTCTGCAAATTGTAGATTATGTGAAGAATATTGAAATTGTGTTTTCTTACGCCATAGAGCATGTCGAAATATTGTAATTGTGGTTATACGTCGCAAATATAGGAAAGTGATCCACGAGTGGCTATCAAACTATAGAATAAAGAGAAAATAATACACTTAGGGTTTTACTCTACGTAAGTGGATATAGTAAAGACATAAAATTAGTGAAGACATGGGAAGAGAACAAATAAGATAAGATACGTGTTGATCAAATATAGTATTTGTTGATACTGTGCAACTTGCGAATGAATTGTAATGACAGAAATGAAGAAGTAGACTGTATTTGTATTATTAAGTAATGATAAGAATCTAAGTTAAATCGATATTTGAATTTTGAAGACATGACGGACTGAAAAATTCAATGTCTTGATGACATGATGAACTGACTTATTAGTGTGCTCTGGCCTCTACGCAGATAACCATGATTGCTTCATTGTTTTATTTGTTGATGTTTTCAATGTTGAGATAAGTGATGAGTTGTGGTGATCTTCTAATTAAAGATAATAACAAGACAAAGTAGTTTTAGTTGAAATATTTTGAGAACTTTTTCTGTGACGTTAAGAGTTGAGCTGTTTAAATATATTGTGAATGATTTGCGATGATGGTAATGATATATGGACTAGTTTTGATAACAGCAGTGTTAGTCGGAGGACCTGTGTGATCCAGTTTGCACTCGTCTCAACAGTTTAGTAGGAAACTTCCATTTGAGGCGTATAACCTTTCATTCCACTGTAACATGAACAAATGAACATTTGACCAATTTTAGATACACATATGTGATAAATCAACATAAAACAGCCACAGGGCTGTCGCAACACGAGCTGCGATATGGAACTGACTGACAGAACCAGACAGGAAGCAGAACTCTATTTGGAACATGTAACGTACTGTGTTTATGTGCATTTTAGGAAATTTGGATGGACAGTGTAAATATACATCATTACAAGTCTTGGAAATTTTAAAAAAAGCTTTAAGGACAGAAAAGACCAGAGCGGGGGTTCTTAACCTTTCATGTATTAAGCAACACTTTGGTTGTTAGGTGAAGGGAACGGACTTCTTCGATTGCCCAGTGATAGCTACGGACCTCTATGATTGTCCGGTGAAGGCTAGGGGCCTCTTTGATTTCCGGTGACGGCTAAGGACTCCTTTAATTGTTCGGTGAAGGCTTCGGACTCCTTTAATTGTCCGGTGAAGGCTACGGACTCCTTAATAGTCTGGTGAAGGCTACGGACTCCTTTAATTGTCTGGTCAAGGCTACGGACTCCTTTAATTGTCTGGTGAAGGCTACGGACTCCTTTAATTGTCTGGTGAAGGCTACGGACTCCTTTAATTGTCTGGTGAAGGCTACGGACTCCTTTAATTGTCTGGTGAAGGCTACGGACTCCTTTAATTGTCTGGTGAAGGCTACGGACTCCTTTAATTGTCTGGCGAAGGCTACGGACTCCTTTAATTGTCTGGTGAAGGCTTCGGACCTGTTTGATTGTCCGGTGAAGGCTATTGTGACCGCTTGGCCTTTCATGCTAGCATTATCCCTCCTACTTCCACGCTAAGCATTTATATGTGCTATAATATGCTACATGTAAGAATGACAGACCTTAAAAGCAAATAAGACCTTTTTACACAAAACGCAGTATTCATTCAAAGTTCAGTTGGCAGTTACTGCTCTGACAGAGCAAACGTAGGTCAGTCCCACATAATAATGAATGGGTTTTATAAGCGCGAAAGTGGGAAATGAATGTTTTTGTGATCTGCTTTTTTTTTTTATCCAATTGTTAAGTTGGAAAAGATCACACATGTGAAAAAAGTCGAAATAACAGAATGTCGTGTGCAAAAAGGTCGAAAAGCTGAAGAAAGGAGTGCAAATGTAGATTATTGTACCGTGTGAAAAAAGGACGGGTCGTGTGAAAAAAGGCGGGAAAAAAAGAAGAAATAGTATAAATAGAAGAGTTGTGGCCGATAGGCAGAGAATTCAGGATTTATGATTCTAATGAAACCATAACTTTAGAATAGAGGATTTTTACAGATAGCGTTAGGTGAACTTCGCCTTTGAGGATACCAAGACAAGTTTTTGAGTAGACAAATCAGTATATTATTCTATTTGGATATACATATATTATTCTATTTGGATATACATATATTATTCAGTTGGATTACATATTTTTTCATCTTGGATAACCAATCATCATTGTGAAATTTACAGTGTTTGTCTAATGACATCAATAAACTCTAATTGAATTTTTCTACATTGCTGTTTGTGGAACTTTACAGTAATTTCTTTTGGATATACGTTGTTATGCTGAAACTGTTTTGCGTATCATCAAACTTAAAGGGAAGAACATTCCTGGGTTGGAAAAAAAATAACAAAAGGTCAAGTATCACCATCTCTGGCGGAAGGCCAGTTAGCACTTGAACCACCACAACATATGAAGGATTAACTCTGACTAAATAAAATCAATATAACTACTAGTGCCGTATAAACATACACGGCCACACTACGGACCGGTTTGATTGTTCGGTGAAGGCTTCAGACTCTTTTAATTGTCTGGTTTTTTGCGTACAAATAATAGATTTCATTACAAAGAAAAATCCATAAGCTTACACATAGTAATACTGAAATACAAAAACAGTCTAAAAATAAAAAAGAATAAATTTCTTTAAATACATAAATCTATGATAATTTTCCAAGAAAAAATTTCCGTGAAAATAAAGTTCACATTGTTAGGCTTTGTACACGGACCCCATAGAACCCTTTCATGGACACCCCCCCCCCCCCCCCCCCGCCCAAGAGTCCGTGAACCACAGCTTAAGAAACCCTGGACTAGA
Source organism: Oreohelix idahoensis (assembly GCA_024509875.1). Lineage (NCBI taxonomy): Eukaryota > Metazoa > Mollusca > Gastropoda > Stylommatophora > Oreohelicidae > Oreohelix > Oreohelix idahoensis. The sequence goes on from JAMPIV010021618.1 coordinate 125,971, forward strand.
AGGTTGTGCTAAAAAGACATTTTAGAACTCAGAGCGCGTGCAAGAAACGTGTTAAAACAGGCAATAACGGATGGTGATATTACTAATACTGCTGCTGCGGTTGCTGCTTCTGTTAACTATTATACCAGCCAAACCCCCTCCCCAACCCTAAAAAATCAATATAACATTTCAATTTCGCTAGATTTCAGTAAAAGAATTGTAAAAAACATGATAATTACAAGTGCAGGTAGCCCTCGATTTACTCAGGGGATACGTTCCTGTACGAAATTGCGCAATTAGAATCGGCGTAATTTGAAACCATTTTATAATGTCAGTCAATGGGAAGTCAATGACTTACGTTCCTGGCATTCAAAAATTGACGAGCAGTATAATGCTGTTATACTTAAATAATGTTGTTATATTTAAAGCTCTGAAATTAGTAAATTAAATAAGTAACTACAATTGTAAAAATAATAAATGAAATCAAATTAGGTAGTTTAAACAAAAACATATTTTGACACACTTACAAATTGCAATGGCATAATGTAGCGGCTTTAGTTCTCTGATGAAGTCCTTGGCTGACGATCGTTAGATTTTTTACGAAATCGTGCAGTGGTGACTTCCTTTCGGTGAAAATCTCATAGCAAGGATTTATAGATGCCATAAGGCTCTTCTTTACTGTAGCACTCCGCTCTCAGTTGCGGTCAGTCTCGCAGAGCTCACCAGTGAGTTTCCACATGTCTGAAATGATGCGCCGTAGGTCGCTTAACTCTATTTCTCTTGCAGGAAACTCATCATCCTCTTTTCCTCCTCCTCTTTTGGTTGAGTTACTGTGATGAAATGGATCTGTGTACCCCACGCTCAAATAATTTTCTCGCTTGAAAAATCTAATAACCGCTCAATAAATTCCTCTTTCAAATCTCAAGTATCGTACAGTTTCAACCAATAAACCCCACCACTATTAATATATGAATATTTGCCTAGGACAGGGGCAAACCGTACCACTAAAAAAATAAACAGTAGGAAATTAACTAACTTGTAAAATCTATTAATAACTACTGCCTTAGCAACGGTTACTAGGGCCATCGCCAACTAACAAGTTGAATTTCAAACACTAAACGCGGGGTAAGTCCCATCCCCTAACACAGACGCGCAAACTCCACCCGCCCCAATTAAATGTGAACGACCGCTGTACGATTTAGCCATTAGAGAGAAAAGAAAAAAAAGTTGTCACCTCGTTCTATAGGGGAAGAGGAGAGGTGGATTTAACAGAAAAATAAAGCCTAAACTGTGTATTTGAAAAGAAACTTAGATAATGAAAACGAAAGAGAGTAAATAAAAGAGATGCTTTGACAGTAGAGCAATATTATTTAAAATAACATCATATAGTAACTTATCAGGATTTAGAGTAAGTATTTCCTTAATATGGTATCTTAGTGAAAAGAGTCCCATAATAAAACGGAAAAGTACAAAGATGAAAACGAAGATAAAGAAGAAAATGTCACACAAGATTTGCACGCTAACGCGAAACATATCCTTACACAGTAATATTAAAATCAAACTGGCCAACGCATTGATAAACACCCAAAATGTTTGGGGTTTTCAAAAAAGAGTCAAATTCTGGACGCGTTGTTCCATTGGCTGGCAAGATTGATAATAGGAAAAGAATACAAGGCTAGAACGCCATTTAGAAATTTATATTCGCAGTGCTAAGATGAGATCAGAAAGGGACCTTGCCTGAATGTTTTACCTTCTGGATAACGGCAGTTTAACTTGTGCCATTATTCTGCTAGTCATCTTCTGTATTGTGTAACATATTTCATTGATTGCGGTAAGAGAAATGATTTATTAATATTAGTATTAATGTGTAGAGGCTAACCCAGATAGGGCGCCCAGAAATTTTGTGTTGTGCGACATTGCTATTGTGGAAGCTTATGACATCCTAAGGGAGCATATGCATGCCTAAGCAGACTTTTGAAGCAGAAAAAAAAGTAAATTGTGTTTGAATATTGCCATGCATAACAAAATATTTTGACTATAAGACCAGAAAGCCACTGGCAGTTTTCTACAGGCCACAATGTTCTAAGAAACCTTGGAAAAAAATAAATACGATGTCATACTGCCAGAAGTAACACATTATTAAAAAAGAAACAGAACAGCGTGTACCCCAGCTGATGAAATAGAAAATAACCAAAGATTTAGGTGACAAAGGCGTTGAAGCATGTGGGAAGGAGAAGGTACCCACTGAGCAGGAAACAGTCACATAACTTAGAGACGGTAGCTATTGATTAGCCTATGTTGCTGATCACCATGAATGGTTAATAATGATGTGAGTTGTTGGTTGTGGAGAAAATATATGGTGTATTTAGGGAGGCTTATTCATATTGTTGCAGGGTTGAATCACCTATTTCAAACTGACTCAAATACCTGGAGCTGAAGTGCACGAGGCAACCTGCTTGGTGTTTACATTTCAAAAACCAAAGCTGTGGTTGCTGCCTCCAGACTACCCTGTTGTGAACGAGTGTGAAGTTTTACACCAGTCAACTACTTTCAACTGGAAACAAAGTTAAGCCCTATAGTTGCGGGCAGTTACATATATATATATATATATATATATATATATATATATATATATATATATATATATATATATATATATATATATATATATATATATATATATATATATATATATATCCACATTTCTTTTGAGTTGAACCTTCCTGTGCCAAAAGAATTCAAGGTTCAGGAAATTAAATTGTACATTAACTTTAAAACTTTAACCACTGTCTTACTTGAGTTATTACATTGAGTTAAAGTTGTGTTTGTTTAAAGTATCATCATACATCACACTTGCATTAACCTAGACACCTAGCCTTATAATAAAATAAAATAGAACCAAAAATAATACACAGAGTGAGATCATAGGGCGGTAGCAGTTAGGTACCCTGAGAACTCATCAACTTTCAACTGTTAGACTCAGGGACGTACATAGCTTGACCTCACTCTATAGACACTTACTATTTAACATCTGCAACATCTAAACCCACCACATATATTGGGGTCCTGTCCGGGATTTAAATTTAAAGTTAATATCAAAGATCCAGGGTATCCCCATTGTAATAAAATTATAACCTTTATCTGTGTGGAGAATTTAATGAAGTGTCAGTGCCCACAGATATTTAATTAATTAGAAATATTTGTTAGCCGATACAGTTAGATTATTAGAATTTTGTTCAAGAAAATTATGGCAAACTTGGCAAAGTTCAGATCGGCTGCTGTCCAGACGGCAAACGAGATGGGAATGGATGGGCACGTTCTGGTGCAGTATGTAACATCAGAATGTGATAAATTCATTGAGAGGGAAGATAGGAGTTAGCAGAGGAGAAAAGAATTCAATTAGAAGATGCTAGGGAGGCTAAGAAGTTAGAGGCTGATAGGGAGGCTGAAATCAAGAGGCTACAGCTAGAAGAAAAGAGATTGGAGGCTGCAAAAGAAGAAAAGAGATTGAAGGCTGAAAAGGAGGAGAGGAGATTACAGAGAGAACATGAGCTAAGGTTGAAAGAATTGGAAATTCAGGGCCATGCTCCAGAAAATGGTAACAGCCCATCTACCTCTGATGCTACTGCCAGTCAGGGGGCCTCAAATGTAGCCATGAACTTCCATTTAGACCCCTTTGTAGAAAAAGAGGATGACATGGAGTCCTTCCTCTCTAGATTTGAAAGACTAGCTACAACTTATGGTTCAGAGAGGGAAACATGGAGTTTGAAAGTATCCCAGGGACTTAGGGGAACATCTTATGAGGTGTTTTCAAAATTGAGTAGAGACGAACAGGAAGACTATGACATCTTAAAACCGGCTCTCCTAGTTAGATATGAGAAGAATAGTGAATTTTACCGAAAAAAATTTAGAAATGCTAAACTACTTTCCGGGGAGACCTACCACCAGTTCTCTGCACGCTTAGAAACTTACCTGGAGAAATGGACTGCTCTGGGGAAAGCCCAAGATTTAAAGGAAATGATTATGATGGAGCAGTTAAGAGAGTCCATGGCTCCAGACCTGAGAAAATTTCTCACGGAACAAGGTGCAGAGAGGTTGGGGGAGGTGCTCAACGTTGCTGAGAGGTATCAGGCAGCCAAGAAAGAAGTGGCTGGTATTAGGAAGAAACAGACGATTAGTGATAGAACCCAACAAGACCTCGATGAGCATTATAATAATAATAGGGATCAAAACCCAAGAGGTAAACAAACTTATGATAGGCCAAGATTTGACCCTAGAGATAGAAACCAGCAATTCAATGAAAAGAGACCCTACAGACCAGAAGGAAAATGGTGTAAAATATGTAGGATGCAAAATCATAATACAATTGAATGTGGTAGGAAAGTTCCTCCATATCACGCGACATGCATGATAACAGTGGGAAACAAGGGAAAGAAGGAACTGTCTACAGGGCAGCATGAACTTCCTCATCCCCCATCTGTGAAGAAGTAAAGTGTAATGGCAATAAGGTGATGTGCCTTTACGATTCAGGATTGGAATATGACTCAGTTGTGAGTGCAAACCTGGTGCACCCTGACCAGTATACCACAGACAAAGTGGAGATACAAGGGGCATGGAAAGATACAGCCACCATGACTGTGATGAATTTACCGTGATACAACGTTAAAATATCTCCAAATATAAAGATAAAATGTAGGGATAAAAATAAGGCGTAAGATACTAGGAGACATGCTCGCCCATGCCCGCATTTCATACCGCCATTTAAACTAACTAGGTAGACGTGCAGACGAAACGGTTTGCCCTTTGTAGACGGGAGGGAAACGGAGATATAAAAAAGGAAAAATATGACTGAACACGTGTTTGAATCGAGAAAGGCTAAAAGACGCAATTGGTAGTAAAAGAAAAAATTCACGTCACTAGTTGACACAATGTAAGGAAATGGACAAAAAAGACCTTGGCTCTTATTCGAAACAGTCATTTCTTGGACGTTTTTCGATACTTGGTTGTTTTATTTGAATTCAGCGGCAAACGCCGCAGAGAAAGTTCGCGAACAAATTTTAAAAAAATACCCTTGAGAAAAAATATGTTTTTTCTTAATAATAGAGTTATTTTTTTTTTTTTTTTTTTTTTTTTTTTTTGCGTACGCCCGCTAATACTCGAGGCGAAATCTCAGGTTATTACTATGTCTAACCTGACATTGATTTTACGTGAGTATCCCTTTTTACTTGTACAGAGACAGGTGTCCCTCGCCATTCAGGCAAATACTCTCCGACTTCGGAGGTACCCATTGCAGCTGGGTCGGCTCAGGAGCCGCCAATCCCTGGTCGACAACACTCCTTCAAATGTTCTCGCCAGGTCTCGAGTTAATCCAGTCCAATTCCCGGTCGACGAAAAATCCTCAAATGCCGTCGCCCGGGTTTGATCCTGAATCACCCGGTCGCCAGAGCGGTGTTGTAACCACTACGCTAGCGCGGCTCCAAATAGAGTTATGAATATAAAACCTAGCTAGTTTGATAGCCCATCTTAAGCAGAGAACTAATATACTTTAAATTATACAGACGGATAGATAACAAGGAAGATATTGACAAAAGACTGTATTGTTCATATCAGACTAGCGACTGTACTGTTCAAACTTTCACTAAAGTTTCAAATTTTCGTCCTTGAGACACGCAAATGCAAAAATCAAGCTGTAATGAAAGAGAGGGGGAAGGTGGAGAATTGTGGCTAAAAATAACTTAGGAGGCAGATTTGTGTAGGGTATTGCATGTAGAACCAAGTGTGTTTTTGTGAAAAGCCAAGTAGAGACAGACGAACCAACAGACAATAATACATACTTGACTGAGATCTGACTGAAATTTGACTTTTGGTTGTAGATTTGAAAATGTTAGGGGGGAAGTCTGTGATTGGGCAAATGTAATCATATTAGCGGGACAGAGATGCGCATTTTTGCCATTTGATACAATTCTGTCCAGGGACACAGTCGATTATTGCCTGTGGTGTTTTTCCCAGAAGATATTACATACATTTAGTGGGACGCCATCATATAGCCAGCAGCTCAGCTGAGTTTTGCTAGCAATTAACTGTGTTCTCAATTCTGAATTCTGGTAAGAATGAAAGTATTTATTTGGTATATTTTAATATTTCGAGTGATTGATACTGCCATATCATATAAAATGATTACGACAAGTAAGTGCTCGCTCTAGGTCCCAGCCCAAGTTCAGGGTCTAGAGACAAACAAAATATATGGACGCCTAACTAAGACTATGGAAGGCGGATCTATTATTGAGATCAGTGGGAACATATCACCTATCTTATTGAATAAAAGGAAACTATTGAACATATCTCAGATGCAATGCAGTCTTGGGGAACTAGTACTATATGAAAACAACTGGGTAAGATGTGCTGTGTGGTCAGAGAGATCTGACCCATTCTGTGTATTGTTGATGTGTTGTGCTGTGTGTAAGAGTGGTGCAGTAAATAGATTACTGACACAGCGCACAAATTTTGTTTCAGAATTGTGAGTTTCTGTTGTGGCACTAGGGTAGTGCCACATAAGTAATCAAGATTACACAAGCAGATGTGTGTGCAGCCAAACAGTGTGTCGGTGCAGTCTAGCATTGTATTCTAGCTACCGAGAGGAGTGGGCCACCGGAATCCAGCATCAGATCTTCACAGACAAGATGAGTGATTAGTGGCCTGCTGAGGATTCACCATACTCCTAAAGATTTATAAATATTTCCCCATCACAATTATACTGAATTTTGGGAAAGATACATTTATTACAGTTTATAAGACAATGGACAAAGCTTGTTCTAGTCACAGAGTGGGTGTGATGACACCACCCCAACAGCACATCCAGTAATAGTTTCCCAGAGACATTAAAAATATAATTAATATTAACCAAGTCTTATAAATTACTTATGTACACACATTCCATTTTATTATGCCATATATTTATGCATTCCATTTATAACTCCATAACATTTCATATGTTCTGACCAAAATAAAACATTGGTTCAGAACAAATAAATTTAGAAAAAAATTTTAATATTTAAACTAAAACAGTCTGAGTTAGTTCAGTGTTATAAATTTTATTAAGATTATTAGACTTATCAATTATCTGTGTGTGTTTGTATATTCTACTACAATAATGGCCACACTGATAAGGTTGATAATGTTGGATTTTTATTCCCGTTAATGATATCCACCAAAAGATAGATATAAGTGGATGGAAGCAGACATCATCATCATCATCAGTTGATAAGATCTCTATGGTGTTGTTTGCTCCACTGTAGTGTATGGAATGTCAACTTGACCTACGCAGTGGTGTGTAGACATGGATTGAGTGTACAATGTGCGAATGATGATAAGGGTTCGTGTTGTTGACAAATGTTCTTTTCTCACACTCATGTATGACTGGAAGTCATCGACACCAACGACTGTGTACCTTTTCTAAAGTTTAATTGGACGTACACACTCGACAGCACAGATAGTGACAAATCACAGGTTGGCATAATACATCATAGTACAGTGGATAAATGGTCTTGCAATGTTATGTTACATGGGCACTCATGTAGATTAATATTATAATGGACTGTCAGTAGCCAAGCCCTCAGCATCGCCCATACATATAAATCATCTGACTTCACTGACTGAGCACGTCAGCTTATAAACAATATTTCAGATGGCTTCTAAACCTAATCTCGTTTAGCGACGATTCTCCCACATAATGTTCAGCACATATTTTTTTCATATAATAATATTGAACCGCTAATAACGGGTTCTCATGTGTAGCAGTGATCTCTGGACTAAACAAGCGATAATACGGGCATCCCCTTTCTCTTCTTGAAAGTCGCTACATGTTTTGGTTCCAAGATGGCTTCACTCGTGAACTGTCACTCACGTTTGGATGCAGATAATGAATCTGTCCTAAAGTTAGTCATTCATAAAACATTGCATTGCTCTGTAGATTTGATCATGAACAATTGACTGCATTCTACAGAATATAGTGCTGCTAGGAATCGAAGTCGTTTTCATCGAGTCAAATATATTCTCTTAGACATTCAAATCGTAACTATCGAAAATGGTGGCTTCGATCGAGAGTTCATAAGAGTGTCTTTGATTACCTTGGTAGAGGAAATATGAAACTGCCATTCCTTGGCAATATGAATAAACACTGGGGTAAAGCATACACGATAGGTTTAGACGACTATCACTTTCCCCACAAATACTGAGATCACTTTTTCCCGGCGACAGGCCGACATAGGAAAACACACACAGTCCCTATCAGGACGAAGCCAAATCACACCACACTCTAGCGACACATCCGCCGAATAGCCTTTGACCTCTCTAGAGACAACAGAACATATAGTTCGACTTAGATATGTAAAGATATACAGATATAAGACAGACTCGTCCTACTCAGACAAACAATACACATAAATTCAGGCCATAGATATTCTGAAGCAAGAACAATCTATTATTACCCAAACAACGAATAAATCGCAGTAAAATGGATTTATCCGCGGAGTTTGATCGAAGAGATGGCACAACTTTCAAGGGAAGTAACTCAATAATGACTTTCCCTTAAGCACAAAAAAATTACCTATGTATAATATTGTAAGATATCAAAGACTGCACGTAACAGTCTTACCACACCTCCCGGGAAAAAAAAAAATGGAACATTTTTTTTTTTTTTGAAATACATCTAGGAGCAACGTACAATAGGCTCACAACGCATGAATAATGCGCAGATGAAAATATCAGGAATACCTATAACGCCTAATATGAGGCTAAGTCGACTTATGGAGCGACTGGTGAGAATGTGTCTCATAAACTGAGAGAAATTATTTCTCTACAAGTATATTTTTCCAGGAAGGTGTCATCAAAGTATAATACAATTCTGGCAATTACACAATGCCTAAAAAATTCATATCATCATTTCGTATTAGATATCTTAAATTTATGATTTATGAAGAAAAAATCATCAAAGCACAGCGGTGAATAAACATCCATGAACCGCTATGTAGTGATACAATCATTATATTATTAAATTACAAATGTGTATCTATCATGATATAGAAAAGGAACTACTATAGAACTAGACATATCAAGAAGTCTAAGCCCTAATAGTTATGTGGAATCATGTGGGCATCTTGACAGAATGTCTGCCATCACATTATCTGATCCACGAATAGCTCGCACAGAGAAATGAAAAGGTTGAAGAGCAATTGCATATCGAGTAGACCTCGAGCTCTTCAAATTCTTACTCTGTATAGCAGTAAGAGCTTTTTGGTCGGTTTCTACTATGAAATGTGCGCCTAGAAGGAATCTCTGTAGTTTGAGGATCGACCAAACCATAGCTAATAGCTCACGGTCTAAAACCGAATAATTCCTTTCTGCCGCATTAAGTTTTCTGGAAATATACATTACAGGATGCAGAGTTCCAGAGTACTCTTGCATTAGTGCCGCTCCAATCCCAGTGGATGAAGCGTCACTACGAAAAACGAATGTCTTATCTTTAGTGGGTAGCACTAAAATAGGTGGTGTTGAAAACAATGTTTTAATCTTATCCAGAGAGCATTGGCATTCCTGAGACCAGTGGACCACATTAGGCGAACCTTTCTTTAGAAGTGTTGAGAGAGGTGCCATGATAGAGGATAGATTCTGAATGAATCTGCCATAAAATTGAATAAGACCTAACAGACTTCTCACCTGTTTTTTAGTCTTAGGGATTGAGATGTTAAGTATCTTACTAGTATTATGGTCCTCTGTCTTTAGGAAACCATGACCAACTCGGTGGCCTAGGAAAGAAATTTCGCTAAAACCAATATAGGCTTTAGAGGGTTTCGCTGTCAGGTTGTGCTCACGCAAAGTAGACAGCAATTCATCTAACCCTGAATAGTGATCTTCCCAAGTATCGCTGAAAAGACAGATGTCGTCTAGATATGCAATGACATCTGACCGATAAGATAGGATTCGGCGCATCATGCGTACGAACGTAGCTGGTGCGTTCATAAGACCGAAAGGCATAAAATTCCATTGGAACAAACCTCTAGGTGTTGAAAAAGCCGTGAGAGGTTTGGCGCGTTCAGATAAAGGAACTTGCCAATATCCTTTAGACAAATCAAGTTTAGTGAAAAAATGAGATTTGGAGAGTCGAGTAAGTAGCTCTTCCAGTAAAGGCATAGGTTCGGCATCGAACTTCGTTACTTGATTCAATTTTCGATAGTCAACGCAAAGACGTATGTTATTGTCTTTTTTTACGCACAATAACCATCGGCGAAGAATATGCAGAGGTGGATGGTTCGATTATTTTCAAATCTATCATCTCATCCAACTCTTTCTCGACCTGTGCTTGAAAATGTATAGGTATAGGATAAGGTCTAACCCTAATAGGAGTATGGTCAGTTAGAACAATGTCATGTTGAATGACATTCGTTTGTCCAGGGATGTCAGTGAGTACATCCTGAAATGTTTGCAACATAGTTGAAACTTGTCGCTGTTCTCCTAGAGACAAATCAGGAGAGACAGTAACGTTCTTCCATGATTCACTGGAATGAAGTGGGATCATTGGAAGAGGAAGATTTACATCTGAAAAACTTGTTTCCTCATCCTGTATCACGGACAGTGATGAGTAATGACCATGTTGTACTGGAGAATTGTCCGTTGCTTGGAAAATGGGTTGCAAATAATCCGGACGTTCATGGAATTCAGTAAGCATATTGATGTGGAAGGTTTTATGCTTCCCATCAATATCGACAATATAGTCGACATCGGAAATTTTCGATATTATATCGTACGGACCTTTCCAAGAAATAAGTAATCTGTTTTCCCTACAAGGTAGTAATACAAATGCTTTGTCACCAGGACAAAGTTGTCGTAAGCATCTCTTCTTATTGGCAAATTGCCTTGCCTTCTGTTTCGCAAATTCAGAAGAAGAAGTTGCTAATTTGCATGCTTCGATAATTTTTTGTCTCAACGCGATGACATATTCGTAGGATGACTTTGTGTCATCGTCAATATTGTCAGATGTTATGAGATCGTGAAGCAACGACATAGGGCCACGCGGACGCGCGCCAAAGACGAGTTCAAAGGGAGAAAATCCCGTATGTTCATTGGGTACCTCTCTGTAAGCGAAGAGGGCCGCAGGTAAAACTCTGTCCCAGTCTTGAGGATGATCCTCAGTTATCTTCCCCAGTAAGTTTTTAAGTGTTCTATTAAGGCGTTCGACCATACCATTAGACATTGGATGGTAGATACTACTTAAAGATCTATCTATCTGCAGGGTAGACATTACTTGAGACATGGTATCTGATATTAGTTGGGTGCCATGGTCTGACAATATCTCTCCGGGGAACCCCAGACGAGAAAATATAAGCCAAAGAGCATCTGCAATATCAGCAGTAGTAATGCTCTTCAGAGGAATAGCCTCTGGCCAACGTGTGCACATATCAACACACGTCAAGATAAACTGATGTCCTCTGGCAGACTTGATCTTAAATGGACCAATAATGTCTATGGCCATTTTTTGAAACGGCCGAATAGGAATGTCCGCCGCCTGAATGGGTGCAGCATGCCGTGGACCTTTGGATTTAACTTCCTGACATACTTTACAAGATCGACAATAAATACGTATGTCCTTGTTTACCAATGGCCAAAAGAAAGCCGCAAGGACTCTTGACTTAGTACGGGAAAAACCCATGTGTCCAGCACACTGAGAGTCGTGAGCGTGCTGCAAAATTTTAACTCTCAAATTCTTGGGAACCAGGATTTGAGAATGACTTGACGTAATGGAGTCTTGAACCATACGTACAAGTACGCCATTCTTCTTTGTAATCCACGATTTACGACTTGTGTCCTTATTCGGATCACCTTTAGTTGCAAGAATGAAGAATTTCTTCAGAGTGGGATCATCTTCTTGCTGTTTTATAAACGAGTCACGAGAAATTACCAAGGGATTATCTTGGTTATGCACTTCATTATCTTCAAAGATGAAGTCTGAGGCACATTAAGAGCCTGAGCTCTAGTGACTACAGCGTTAGCAATCTGCATGTTTTGCCTTTCCCACGTGGAAATTTGTTGCGGAGTGCATTCCTTGACTCCATGAATGCGACCGATGATGAGGTCAGCGATCGGATTCGGAAGAAGACATGCGTGTACATCTCCCGTAAAGAAAGGAGTAGCAATCCTAATGATAGCAGTAGAGTATTTCTCTAATGTGCCGCCAAATGTTACACATTTGACTACTTGTCCAGTGGCACGGGAAGGATCTACGAGTGACTGCCTAACACCAATTGTGGTGCATCCAGAATCAAATAGCACAGAGACTGGATTGTTATTCACTAAACCCTTATGTAAGACAAGAGAACCTCTTCCATCATGCGCGACTGATGCCGGAAGAGCAGGAAGAGGATGGCCACAGCTTAAAGTAGACACTGTGGTTGGCTCAAATAACTTTTTGCATTGGGGGCACTGAGATGCTCTCCCAAAATCAAAAGCGGCACATGCCATATTACTAGCATCATTATTATCTTTACTCTGTTTATAGGCTTCATGGGACTCTTGTTGTACAGAGTTTGCCTGAAAATGTGGTTTATGTCTTTTGTTTTGAGATCTACCTCGGTTATTATCACCTCTGTAGTTATTGTTACCTCTATTGTAACCCCTATTTGGGTTTGAGTCATAGTTCCCTTGGTTACCATTATCATATTCATTATAATGAGTATCTCTGTAATTATGATCTTGTTGACTCCAAGACGGATAACCCTGATAGTTTCTATAATTACTTCCTCTACGGAAATTCCTATAATTATGACCACCCCTGTGTCGAGAGCTATCAGGTCGTCTCCAGTTCTTTGAAGAAGAACCCTGAAATGATTGGTTACCTTGGTTTTGATAACTATTATGGTTACCTTTTTTATCAAATCTGTTTTGAGGTCCCTGAAATCTGTGTGAATAATTGGGATTGTATGGTGTTGCTGAAGCAACTGGCATACTCTCCTTAATCTTAGTGTTGCCAAAAGTCACGTCGGGGTGTGCAGTGACATATTGGGAACAATATTCTTCCATTTCTTTTAGAGATTTGGGTTTACGCTCATGTATAAATTCAAGGAAAGGTTTGTTCACACATGACATAATCTTATCTCTGAGCAACAAATCCATAAGTCCTTCATACGTTTTTTCTGTTTTGGAAAGCTCAATCCAACGATCAACTGTGAGACGTGCCTTTGCAGTGAATTCTGAGAATTCTACACCCGTCTCAGGTACCATCGTCTTAAATAAAAGGCGATAGCCTTCCTCACTTAGCTGATATTTTTTTATCAAAGCCGCCCTAATGACATCATAATTATCCTTATCTGCTTCTCCTACAAGGCATAATCTAGTCAAAGATTCACCTTTCAAGTTTTCTGATAATTGATTAGCGTATTGTGATTTATCCACATTATGTGTACGACAAGAACGTTCAAATCTATCCAGCCAGAATGTAATATCGTCACTGGACTGATTGAACGGTGGAACCTTAACCTTGTAAGTAGAAGGTTTACCATTACCACTAGATGCCTGATTAACATTACTCATACTTGTCAATCTCAATTTCTCCAACTCAAATTCATGTTCTCTTATTGCTTTTTTCTCTTCAGCATCTAATCTTTTTTGTTCAGCCTCCCTGTCTAATCTTTTTTGTTCAGCTTCCCTGTCTAATCTTTTTTGTTCAGCTTCCCTGTCTAATCTTTTTTGTTCAGCTTCACTGTCTAATCTTTTTTGTTCAGCCGCAGCTTCTCTTTCTAATTTTTTTTGTTCAGCTTCCCTGTCTAATCTTTTTTGTTCAGCTTCACTGTCTAATCTTTTTTGTTCCGCAGCAGCTTCTCTTTCTAATTTTTTTTTTTGTTCAGCTTCAAATCTCCTTTCCTCCACCTGCATCTGTAATTTCTTTTGTTCAGCAGCAGCCTCAGCTTCTCTTTCTAATCTTTTCTCTTCCGCCATAGCTTTTCTTTCTTCTGCAGCTAATCTTTTCTCTTCTGCCATAGCTCTTCTCTCTTCTGCAGCTAATGCTTTGTCATATTGAGCAACTGCCCATTGTTCTAATTGTTGACCAGTTTTATCAAGGGCTTTCCCTTGTATAATGAAGTATTCTAATGTAGACATGGTGTCTAACAATAATACTAATCACCTGAAATAATAATAATACCACAAGTTCTCAATGACTTGATTAATCAGTATACTATCCCAATATCTGTGGGTCACAAGCCTTTAATAAGGTCTTGTATAATAGTAATAATAATCAGGTACTGGTTTATACCATAATCCAAGTGCAGTGCACAGGCAATTGTGTCTTATGAAATATACCTATATAAAACATATGTCAACCAACAGAATACATAAAGTACAAATAGGACTGACAATACAAGAACGTTTGCAGAAATCAAAATAAATCAAATAGGGAAATCAATGAAAATAATCACTGAATCTGCAAAGAATAACAACACCAATGACGTCACAATATATGAATACAAATTGTGAATAGAACTGAAAGATAGAAAAGAGTAGACCAACAAATTACAAACAACTCAAAACAAAACTAAAGAACAAAGAAATATTACAAAAATAACAATAATTACAGTCTTCACAGCTAACACAAAAGCAACAGTTGTCGCAGCAAATTTTCAATCAAGAAAATTGCACCTATAGAAAACGCCCACAACGGACCCTCTATGACGTGGGATATTCTGTTGTGAGGACGCCGCCCAACCTTAAACACAACCCGCTGACATAGAAACTAACATACTATACAAACAAATAACATGTAAACATAAATATATATAAATTATGTGTATGATAGTATGTGTTGCAAAATAGGCTCAGTTTTACAGTAATGGCAAAGTTATTTTTATGAACATAAACAAACTGCCACTTTATTCAATTAAACATTCTGGCCTTAAATATTAAAGTTCATATATGGAAAACAAGAAGATCCATCGATGAAAATAGGACTTCTTAGTACACAAATACTGTCTTCCTGTTAACATTGACAAGAATTGATCCAACTGTTCTGTGAAACTCTGTAATGTCTAATGTAAAACTGTCAACAACGCTGGCCTACATACTGCATTCACTTGACAGGTCACGTGACGAAGTGTTGACAAAGAGCAAACCAATACTGCAAGTGTGTCGTATCAGCCACAGGAAACGGTCTGGTATCGGTAATCTGTTGACTTCTGAACTTCTGCGAGGTCAAACCCAGAAAGCTGGTCCACCAGTTGATAAGGTTGATAATGTTGGATTTTTATTCCCGTTAATGATATCCACCAAAAGATAGATATAAGTGGATGGAAGCAGACATCATCATCATCATCAGTTGATAAGATCTCTATGGTGTTGTTTGCTCCACTGTAGTGTATGGAATGTCAACTTGACCTACGCAGTGGTGTGTAGACATGGATTGAGTGTACAATGTGCGAATGATGATAAGGGTTCGTGTTGTTGACAAATGTTCTTTTCTCACACTCATGTATGACTGGAAGTCATCGACACCAACGACTGTGTACCTTTTCTAAAGTTTAATTGGACGTACACACTCGACAGCACAGATAGTGACAAATCACAGGTTGGCATAATACATCATAGTACAGTGGATAAATGGTCTTGCAATGTTATGTTACATGGGCACTCATGTAGATTAATATTATAATGGACTGTCAGTAGCCAAGCCCTCAGCATCGCCCATACATATAAATCATCTGACTTCACTGACTGAGCACGTCAGCTTATAAACAATATTTCAGATGGCTTCTAAACCTAATCTCGTTTAGCGACGATTCTCCCACATAATGTTCAGCACATATTTTTTTCATATAATAATATTGAACCGCTAATAACGGGTTCTCATGTGTAGCAGTGATCTCTGGACTAAACAAGCGATAATACGGGCATCCCCTTTCTCTTCTTGAAAGTCGCTACATGTTTTGGTTCCAAGATGGCTTCACTCGTGAACTGTCACTCACGTTTGGATGCAGATAATGAATCTGTCCTAAAGTTAGTCATTCATAAAACATTGCATTGCTCTGTAGATTTGATCATGAACAATTGACTGCATTCTACAGAATATAGTGCTGCTAGGAATCGAAGTCGTTTTCATCGAGTCAAATATATTCTCTTAGACATTCAAATCGTAACTATCGAAAATGGTGGCTTCGATCGAGAGTTCATAAGAGTGTCTTTGATTACCTTGGTAGAGGAAATATAAAACTGCCATTCCTTGGCAATATGAATAAACACTGGGGTAAAGCATACACGATAGGTTTAGACGACTATCACTTTCCCCACAAATACTGAGATCACTTTTTCCCGGCGACAGGCCGACATAGGAAAACACACACAGTCCCTATCAGGACGAAGCCAAATCACACCACACTCTAGCGACACATCCGCCGAATAGCCTTTGACCTCTCTAGAGACAACAGAACATATAGTTCGACTTAGATATGTAAAGATATACAGATATAAGACAGACTCGTCCTACTCAGACAAACAATACACATAAATTCAGGCCATAGATATTCTGAAGCAAGAACAATCTATTATTACCCAAACAACGAATAAATCGCAGTAAAATGGATTTATCCGCGGAGTTTGATCGAAGAGATGGCACAACTTTCAAGGGAAGTAACTCAATAATGACTTTCCCTTAAGCACAAAAAAATTACCTATGTATAATATTGTAAGATATCAAAGACTGCACGTAACACACACTCCAGGTCAGGTCGACCACTAGTAAGGAGGAGGAACCACCACTTACTATTCATCCTAAACAGATGAAAAAGGCCCAGGCAAAGGACAAATCACTAAAGCCTTGCTTTGGCAAATTGCCAAATAGCCATATCATCCCTAGAAAAGGACAATTTTATTTGAAGGATGGACTGCTCTACAGAAAAAAACAAAAATTAAAAAGGTAGATAACGTGAATAGGCATGCACCTTCTAACAACCAGTCTTCCAAAAATACATGTAAAATGGCAACTCTGCGTAGGGCAGAAAGAAAAAACATAAACAAAGACCAGTCCCCCTCGGCTCAATTTGAAGCAGTATTCCGGGAACTGGCAAAAATTAGCATTGAGGATAATCGGACAACATTGAAACCGAAACTAAGTGATCACGCGAGAAAAGTGGGGAGCGGACGGTTGGTCAGTTGGCCTAATATCAAGCTCACTTCACAATACGGCTATTAACTTAGCTTTATAAGGGCACCGGTGACAGTGGTAGTTGACCGAACCCTATATACAGTCCATTTGGAAGCATTGTACGGACATTGAATTGAGATCACACATATTATAGCAATGCTACGGGCGAATTGATTCTTGATGCAGGAATTCATTTCCCCATATAATATATATTATTTCACCAATTGACGCAAGGCTAAGAATACAGCTGGTGAATATGGCCTCCATTTGAGTGGCAAATTATAGAATCATTTGAATATTAGTAGAGGGTGTTTCCAAATTCCAATCAAGCTTGAGCTCAGACCAAGGGATGGCTGTGAGCACATCGGAGGGGCACATTGAATTCATATGGTGCTTTTGGATTGGAATTACTCCGAGTGTTTTATCCAGGCTGATGAGGAAATTACTGGACCCCCTACATACTCTGCTGCTTTTTAAACCGGGGAGATGTGTGATGAAATGGATCTGTGTACCCCACGCTCAAATAATTTCCCCACTTGAAAAATCTAATAACCGCTCAATAAATTCCTCTTTCAAATCTCAAGTATCGTACAGTTTCAACCAATAAACCCCACCACTATTAGATTTGAATATTTGCCTAGGACAGGGGCAAACCGTACCACTAAAAAAATAAACAGTAGGAAATTAACTAACTTGTAAAATCTATTAATAACTACTGCCTTAGCAACGGTTACTAGGGCCATCGCCAACTAACAAGTTGAATTTCAAACACTAAACGCGGGGTAAGTCCCATCCCCTAACACAGACGAGCAAACTCCACCCATCCCAATTAAATGTGAACGACCGCTGTACGATTTAGCCATTAGAGAGAAAAGAAAAAAAAAGTTGTCACCTCGTTCTATAGGGGAAGAGGAGAGGTGGATTTAACAGAAAATAAAGCCTAAACTGCGTATTTGAAAAGAAACTTAGATAATGAAAACGAAAGAGTGTAAATAAAAGAGATGCTTTGACAGTAGAGCAATATTGTTTAAAATAACATCATATAGTAACTTATCAGGATTTAGAGCAAGTATTTCCTTAATATGGTATCTTAGTGAAAAGAGTCCCATAATAAAACGGAAAAGTACAAAGATGAAAACGAAGATAAAGAAGAAAGTAACACCTATCTAGAAGGTTAGATGACAGTAGTCTGCTCAATAATCACTTTAAATATTTAAAATCGCCCAAGTAATAACAGAGATATGGTAGAAATAAAAATTGAGACAGACCGACAGACTCACTGATAACCTTGCTCAGTTTTGAAAATCTTCGCCCAAAAAGTCAAATCCGTTTGACTTGATTTTATTGGGTAAGGCTAGTTAGGAAAGGGGAGATGTCACACAAGATTTGCACGCTAACGCGAAACATATCCTTACACAGTAATATTAAAATCAAACTGGCCAACGCATTGATAAACACCCATAATGTTTGGAGTTTTCAAAAAAGAGTCAAATTCTGGACGCGTTGTTCCATTGGCTGGCAAGATTGATAATCGGAAAAGAATACAAGGCTAGAACGCCATTTAGAAATTTATATTCGCAGTGCTAAGATGAGATCAGAAAGGGAGCTTGCCTGAATGTTTTACCTTCTGGACAACGGCAGTTTAACTTGTGCCATTATTCTGCTAGTCATCTTCTGTATTGTGTAACATATTTCATTGATTGCGGTAAGAGAAATGATTTATTAATATTCGTATTAATGTGTAGAGGCTAACCCAGATAGGGCGCCCAGAAATTTTGTGTTGTGCGACATTGCTATTGTGGAAGCTTATGACATCCTAAGGGAGCATATGCATGCCTAAGCAGACTTTTGAAGCAGAAAAAAAAAGTAAATTGTGTTTGAATATTGCCATGCATAACAAAATATTTTGACTATAAGACCAGAAAGCCACTGGCAGTTTTCTACAGGCCACAATGTTCTAAGAAACCTTGGAAAAAAATAAATACGATGTCATACTGCCAGAAGTAACACATTATTAAAAAAGAAACAGAACAGAGTGTACCCCAACTGATGAAATAGAAAATAACCAAAGATTTAGGTGACAAAGGCGTTGAAGCATGTGGGAAGGAGACGGTACCCACTGAGCAGGAAGCAGTCACATAACTTAGAGACGGTAGCTATTGATTAGCCTATGTTGCTGATCACCATGAATGGTTAATAATGATGTGAGTTGTTGGTTGTGGAGAAAATATATGGTGTATTTAGGGAGGCTTATTCATATTGTTGCAGGGTTGAATCACCTATTTCAAAGTGACTCAAATACCTGGAGCTGCAGTACACGAGGCAACCTGCCTGGTGTTTACATTTCAAAAACCAAAGCTGTGGTTGCTGCCTCCAGACTACCCTGTTGTGAACGAGTGTGAAGTTTTACACCAGTCAGCTACTTTCAACTCTTCCTTGTGATTTCTGTGACAAGAGACTACCGCTTCCTTCCACAGATTCTTTGGATCGAGCTAAGCTAACTTTTACTAGTTCCACAGTTTTGTTTATTCTTCTTTTTTTTTCGTTTCGTTGATTATTTACTTTCTTGTTTCAGTATTTCTTTTAGATTTTACGGTTTTCTTGTATTATTATTGTTCTTTTTTTCTCTCATCAATTTTTCCATCTCCTTGTATCGCCCATTTGTTGTATATTTCTCATCATCGTATAGTTTTGTGGTACCTATATGTAATTTTTGTCTTTGTCGCCTGTTTGTGGCTGACGAAGTTTCTTGTGAACCGTAATTTGTAAAACTGATTAAATACCGTGTTATTTATTTAAATACTTATATTACTTTCAACTGGAAACAAAGTTAAGCCCTATAGTTGCGGGCACCTGGGATTTCATTAAATATATTCTTCACCATTAGGATAATTAACTGTTCGTGTGAAATGATGAGAAGACCCGTCTCTCCCATTAGTGACATTGTGTAAGACACTATTTCGTCAGCAGGGAAGACCAGTATAGGAACATTTTAGTTAATAATTTAAAGGACAAAAGGTCCCTCATATGTTTTTAAAAGTTACATATATATATATATATATATATATATATATATATATATATATATATATATATATATATATATATTATATATATATATATATATATATATATATATATATATATATATATATATATATATATATATATATATATATATATATATATATATATATATATATATATATATATATATATATATATATCCACATTTCTTTTGAGTTGAACCTTCCTGTGCCAAAAGAATTCAAGGTTCAGGAAATTAAATTGTACATTAACTTTAAAACTTTAACCACTGTCTTACTTGAGTTATTACATTGAGTTACAGTTGTGTTTGTTTAAAGTATCATCATACATCACACTTGCATTACCCTAGACACCTAGCCTTATAATAAAATAAAATAGAACCAAAAATAATACACAGAGTGAGACCATAGGGTGGTAGCAGTTAGGTATCCTGAGAACTCATCAACTTTCAACTGTTAGACTCAGGGACTTACATAGCTTGAGCTCACTCTGTAGACTTACTATTTAACATCTGTAACATCTAAACCCACCACAGTTACGTGATCTGCCGGTTCTTCAAATTCTTCACTTGAAAAATGCTCTCTGTGGCTTGAAAGCACTCCTGTTACGTCTTTATATATAACTTAGTAACTTCATATATAACTTAGTCTCTTCATATATTCTTCTTCTTCTTCCTCGTTCGTCCTGAAAAGGACGTTGGTTGCGATATCTGCGCCTTTCGGCCGGCACATCAGACTTCAGCACGGCATTTTTTGGGACCGGGTTTGCCTTCCCTCTTCGATCCCTACTCTCTCAGCCAGACTGCAGTGATGCAGCCTGTTTCCAGGACCACCACGTGGAGGTGTAGTAGGCTCTTGGTCAGCTCTGGTTTGCTGACCCTGACACCAGCAGTCAAGCTATGGGTCGCTGACTGTATTCTCTATTGCTGCGTCTTTGGGTCCCGTCTCTTCATATATAACGTAGTATCTTCATATATAACTTAATCTCTTCATATATAACGTAGTCTCTCCATATATAACTTAGTCCAAGCCCACCCCTTGTACCAATCTTCTAATGTCTTTAATTTAATATTTAAACAGAAATTCATAATAATATTTCACGTTAATGTAATAAGAAGTTTTAAAATATATATGTTTTACTTTTTTCAATATTTATTTTACCTTCTGGTTTCAAAATCGGTGTTATTTTGAATCGGCGTAAACAAGACCGGCGCAAATCGAGCAATACCTGTAGATCTGACCAAGGGCGAACTGAACGGTCGGGAAATTGGGCAGTACCCGGGTACCACAAATGTAATGGCCCACTATACCCTAGCTTCCATCTA